>WEKX01001223.1:107444-145313 GCA_013390025.1 Pitta sordida | reverse complement strand
CTCCCTGCCTGTCCCATCCCTGTCCCTCCCTCCCTGTCCCATCCCTGTCCCTCCCTCCCAGCCGCTCTCCTCTGCCCTCGACTTTAGCCACAAGTTCTCCCCTCTGAGGACAAGGATCCCGACCAAACCCCCGATGTCGCCGCAGGTGACCAGGACCGACCGCGGCGCTTTCCTTGAGAGCTGCTGACACCAAGTGGGAGCGGCTGGGAAGGATCCGCCGGAACAACACCCGCCCTCCAAGCCGGGAAAAACTTGAGAAAATTCACCCCCCGAAGTCAAGGTGTGGGTTCCGATGGTATCAGTAAAATCACAGTTAATGCCCCCGTGAGCAACCAGGCCAAACAGTACAGTTGGTTTACTTTGGTTTAATTTAAAACATGCTGGTGGTGATTTGAAAATGGTTTTGATTCACTTGATTTTCCCCTCTGGCCTTTTCCATGTGATTCCAATAACCCATTCTCAGTGGTAACCTTCATCGTGCTTCTGACTTCTTCCCATAAAAATGACATCTCCCGTGGATTATCTTCCCTCGGGCTTCACGCCCAGATTACCTAAAGAACTCTGAAAAAACATTAACTGGCCTTTTCCAGCCACCTCCTACCACGTGGGACCCTGTGGGAAACTCCAGTGCAGCTGCTTTGGAAAAACCCCAGCCAGGAAAACGGGATTTGTCAGGCAGCAGGAGACGCTTTTTGTCCCAAGCAAACTTTACAAACACACGTTTTTTCCCCCCACGAGGCCTCACTGCGCTTTTCAATCCCTCTCCCAGCACACGAGAGCAGGCGGCTTCAGCTCCTCAAACCTGGTAGATGAACTGAGAAAAAAAAAATACGTCGTTTCACCCCAGGCCCCGCTCTGTTGATGACTCAAAACGTGTCACCGATGCGCAGGTGACAACGAGCGTTGCAGAGGTGTGAATTCTGCACCCCGGGGAAGCCACAGCTGGCAGAGGTTGGGACCGAAACAGCTCAAATCAGATGATCCCTCAAACCTGGCGGGGCTCAGGAGTGTCTGGACCACGCTCTCGGGCACAGGGTGGGATTTTGGGGGGGTCCGGTGCAGGGTCACATTAGTGCAGAAACACATTTACGGATTTCAGGTGGTTTTTATCAAGGGGAGGGCGGCCAAACCCCTCAGATGTTCTCCCTGCTGTGTGTGTGATGCTCACTGCAAACTGAAGCCTCCCCTGGCTCCCCGTGGGTTTATCTGCTCGGGTTTTGCCTCTTTCCCCTTGTTTGCATAGCAAAAAAAAAAGAAAAAAAAGTCCTTTTTTGTGGCTTCTGCAGAAGACAAACGAACAAAAACAACCCAGCTCACCCCACCTATGCCACCGGCTTCTACCTGCGAGGGCCGGAGCCCACGGCCCATCCCCCCAAATCTCCTGGAAATAAACACTCGGTGACATCAAACCTGTTACCAAGGAAAGGCTTCCCACACCCCCTCACCCAAACACTTCAGTGTTTTGTTCCCTGAGATGCTGCCCACTGACCTCCCCCACGCGCCACGGCACCGGGCACGGAACACACCCCGACCTCTGTGCCCGCTGTGCCCGTCAGGGGCCGCGCTGGAGGGGCCCCAAAGGCGGCTGGGAACCGGGATAAGGTGGGGGAGCCGAGCAGCCCCCGCTGGCTCCTGAGAAACGGCCCGGCAGAGCCCCCGGAAATCGGGGACAGGGTGAGGATGAGGTGAATGGTGGTCTGTGCTGGGCTTGGGCAGGGCAGGGGGTGGCAGGCGCGCCAGGGGTGCCAGGTGTGCCAGGTGTACCAGGGGTGCCAGGGGTGTCAAGTGTGCCAGGTGTACCAGGGGTGCCAGGTGTGCCAGGTGTACCAGGTGTACCAGGGGTGCCAAGTGTGCCAGGTGTACCAGGGGTGCCAGGTGTGCCAAGTGTGCCAAGTGTGCCAGGTGTGCCAGGGGTGCCAGGTATGCCAGGTGTACCAGGTGTGCCAAGTGTGCCAGGGTGTACCAGGTGTGCCAGGTGTGCCAGGTGTACCAGGTGTGCCAGGTGTGCCAAGTGTGCCAGGGNCGACGGATCCAACCGGGACACTCGGAATCATCCACCGGGACAGCCGGAATCATCCACCGGGACAGCCGGAATCATCCATCGGGACACCCGGAATCATCCCCCGGGACAGCCGGAATCATCCATCGGGACACCCGGAATCATCCCCCGGGACAGCCGGAATCATCCATCGGGACAACCGGAATCATCCCCCGGGACAGCCGGAATCATCCCCCGGGACAACCGGAATCATCCACCGGGACAGCCGGAATCATCCACCGGGACAGCCGGAACCCCCCGGGACACCCGGACAGGTCGTGGCTGCCCCATCCCTTCGCAGCGTCCCAGGCCCACCTGGGTTATCCCGCCTGGGGTAGTGGAAGGTGTCCCTGAGCGTGGCGGGGGGGGGTGAGCTTTAAGGGCCTTTCCCACCCAAACATTCCATGAATCCAACTGCCAGGAGTGAAGCTGCGGCACGAGGTGGGAGCTGCTGCTGCCGCCGAGATCAAGCCCTGATTAAACTTTCATTTGCTTGTTTTCCTTTATTATTCCCCCTCCCCCCAAAAAAAAAGTTTCTGCCTCTTGGAGCTCCAGGCCGGGTTGCCCTGGGGTGAGCAGAGCAGTTGGTGCCCTTCAGTGTTTTTGCACAGGGTATAAAAGCTCAGTTTGGTGCTCGGGTGCCCTTGTGCCTCCCAGGCAGACCCTGTTCCCACCTCTCCTCCCGCTGCTGCCGCAGGGATCAGGGAATGCCCAGGAAATCCACCAACAACGTTCTCAGCAGCAGTGGCAGCTTCTCGTTCAAACACAGCCTTTACCAGGGAAATCCTGGTGCCCCGTGTCCTGTCAGTGCCCTCCCAGCACAATTCCCAGTCCTGCAGACCACGAGGGACACACTGGGAAAGCCCAGCTGGAAAACAGGAGGGGGAACGGCCCTTTCCATTGCCCTGGGGGTCTCAGGGCCCTTTGGAAACGGGAGTGTGCGCTGCACAGGGAGACACGAGCCCGAGGAGATGCTCGGGATGCCGTCAGAGCCCGGAGCTGGGCAGCTGGTTCCAATGTCACCAGCTCGTCCCCAAGCCCGCTTTGCTGGCACAGCCCGTGGCACTGGAATTCTCGGGGGTGGAAGAAGCAGCACTGCAGCACTCGGGTATGGAAATGAGCCGATAAATAGAGCATGACCCGCCCGCGGAGCGCGGGAAGGTCACTGCAGTGTGGAGCAGGCGGTTCCTGGCCGAAATCTGGGAGCTGATCCCTTCCTCGTGCCGCGGCTGCCGAGCTGTAACACCGGGGGTGATCCCGGGCAGGGGACAAGTGCTAATGCACAGAACACTTCAGGGAAACAACAAAACCGGGGGGCAAACCACCTTGTTCTTGTAAATACCGGGCAGCTCTTTTGGGTTTGTTCTGTTTTCCCACGGCACGTTTTTGCCATGAGAAAAGCGCTGCAAAGCCCTAATGGCAATATAAAAATAAAGGAGGCTGGTGTGTCACTCCTGGCACTGGGTCGGGCTCATCCCTGTGTCCGGGGTCACCGGGAGCTCCTCTGCAGAGGAAGATGATGGTGTTTAACCTGGTGGAAACGGGATGCAGAACGTGAGATCCCAAAAATCCTCCGGAGTGGCGGCACCGACCCCAGTGGTTTGCCTGGAGCTGCACGTTTTCCTCTGCTCTGACCCGCTGGAGCTGTGACCCCCAGGGATGTCTGAGAGGCAGAGCAGCCACGGAAGTGCGATTGAGCTGTTTGCTGCTTTTCTCCCTTCAGGACACTCGGCTGCCTCCCGGGAGGATCCTCACAGCTCCATTAGAGTCCATTAGCAGCTTCCTCTCCTTTGCCTGGCACTGAGTGTGGTCCTGCTGAAAGGTGCCATCGTGGTGGTCCTGGGGGGCTGGAGCTCACGGGGAGGGGCCAGCAGAGCCCAGCAGCCCCCAGACCTGGGCAGGAAAAGGAACCCCGGGGGCCCCCACTCCTTCCTTTTCCTGCAGGCTTGGACAATAGCAAGGGCAAGGCTGCAAAGAGAAGGAGCAATGGGTTCCCCACGTCCAAACCGAGAGTTTCTTAGCAAAGGGGCATCTGACGGGCGTCTGACTCGCCCTGCAGGGGAGTCTGGGGCTGCTGGGGCTTTGCTGCGAGCTGCCTTTGCTATCAGGTTGTTATGGGTTATTATTCCGGGTTTAGTGGGATGAAGTGGTCAAGGATGGTGAGATAGGTGAGGATCATTTGGTGCTGGAGGGCTGCCAGGGGCTGTGGGTGGGGCAGGGAGGTGCTGAGGGGTGCAGCTCCCTCTCTGCAGCTCTGCAGGGACAGGCACACACACATTCCCATCTCCCGACAGCTCAGCCCCACTGGGACCTGCAGCAGCCTTTGAGGGACTGAGGATCAAACACTCTCCTCCCCCACACCCCCCCCAGCAGCTGTTCCCAGATTTTCCCATGCCATGGCCTGGCCACTCCGGTGAGAGAGCCCTTGACACCCCTGAGCCAAGGGCAAAGCCTGGAAAGGAAGAATTCCAGGACGGTGTGCGACAGGAATGGATGGACAGAGAGCTTCGGCCAGGACAAAGAGCCAGGTCTTTGCCCCTTTCCCTGGGAAGTGTCCCAGCCTGGAGCCCGTGGGGTTCCAAGGGCACTGAGGGCGGGGAACACACCGAGCCTTTGGCCCCGCGCTGGGGGCATGAACAGCCTCCCATTAAATACCGGAATGCTTCGGCGTGACAAGTGTCAGCAGCTGCGAGCCAGCCCTTGGCACAGCCTGCAGTCACCAGCCAAGCTCCCATTGTCCCGGGATCCCCTGGAATGTGAGCCCACCCCGCTGGGCTGCAGGCAGGGGCAAACAGCACCTTGTGATCCCCAGGGCGGTGATGACGCCCCGGGTACAGGAATCCAAGGGGAAATGTCATTTCCCAGGAACTCCTGGAGTGCTTTGTGCTTGGCCAGTGTGGGGTTCAGCGTGGAAAACGGATCCTGAGAGCACAGCCCAGCTCTTCTGCCAGGGAAAATCCGGGAACAGCTGCTGGGGGAGTGCTTGATCCTCAGTCCCTCAAAGGCTGCTGCAGGTCCCAGTGGGGCTGAGCTGTCGGGAGATGGGAATGTGTGTGTGCCTGTCCCTGCAGAGAGGGAGCTGCACCCCTCAGCACCTCCCTGTCCTACCCACAGCCCCTGGCAGCCCTCCAGCACCAAATGATCCTCACCTGTCTCACCATCCTTGCCCACTTTATCCCACTAAACCCGGAATAATCAGCCTATTCTTCTCCAGCCCTTTGTTGCTGCACCCATCCGGGGGCCCTCAATGCACCTTGGCTCTACCTTTCCCCTTCCTGCGCCGTCCCTGCTCTGTTCCTCCTCACTCCTATTACATACTGGCAGTTAGAGCTGCAATTAACGTCCTGGCTGTGCCCGGAATCCTCTCCCTTCCCTCCTCGCAGGGTTTATGGGTTTTGCACAAACATGGGAGCAATTCCCCTGAACTGCCAATCCCTATCAGTGCTGGCGTGGGGCACCTCAGCGAGAGCAAACAGAGCTGATTGTGGAGGGGGAAAACGAGTGTGGAAAGCAATTGTTCTCCTTGGGTTCACCTTGATAACAGAGACGCCAGCTCCAAGACAAAAGCTGTTTCACGGTTCCGTGCCCTGGGGTTGCAGGAGTCTCATTCCTGGAAAAGGGAAAATCGGTGGTATGTGTTACATAGTTCAAAACACCTTCTGAGGTGGGAAGGAGAGTCCAGGCAGCCTGGGAAGAGCTGCGTTTCATCCCTTTTCCTTCTTCCGCCACTGTGAAACCTCAGGCAAATCCCTTGCCCTGGAGAAGAGAACTTCTCCAGGATTATTTGTCTGGGAGCTGTCAGCAGCTATAGCTCAGAGGTTAATGCCTCTCCTCTCGCCGTGCTGCCAGTGTGTGCAGAAATGTGTTTGCTGAGAGGGCACTGGAGCGCAAACAAGGGCAGGTGTGATCCCTCCATCACCACCTGCACACCTGGGCCGTGGGCCCAGCTGCCAGCTGGATTTAGAGCCCAGCACACCGGGTTTCTTTGCAGCAGGAGCAGGGGAACAACCCAACCTTGCACCGAAGGGAAACAAACCCTGGAGGATCTTGCTCTGCAGAGGAGAAGCCTCTGTACCTTTGGACTTACACAAACACCTCCAGGATTTCTCCTCCCCATGAGCTCCTGGGTCACTGGGGAGCTCTGGAGACTCCCCTGGGGTAGCCAGAGGCCAACAGGAGTAGGAACCAGCTTTGGATTTAATGACAAAACTGCTGCTGGCTTTATGGGGAGGGTAAGTCCTACTGCCAGGCAGCTCACCCTGGCAGTGACCAGGACAGTTTCCTCTGGAAACCCCCAGAATTTAGTGCTGATAGTTACTGGAATGGCTCCAAGTGTGGGTGTCTTTTTTCAGGCAGCGTCTCCACAGCCCCGTGTCGCTGCTCACGTATGGAAGGCATGTGGAAGTGCCTGCTGATCCATGGCTAACGTGCTCCTTGGAGGTGTCCAAGGTGTTCTGGCTCTGGATGGCTGGGAGCAGAGCCTGAGGCAGTGCCTGGGGACCAGCAGATACAGAAACACACTCCCAGAGACTTGGCTGTAGCAGCAGGAGAAGAGGGAACGTGGTTGCTCCCCTGGAAACACCGTGTTATGGTTCCACACCTGGATGGGAAGGTCTGTCAGCCTGTGCCTTCACACCATCCTGTCCTCATGGAGTTGGTGAGGGGTCTGGCACAGGCACTGGGGAAGATCCTCTGGTTCCTGAGAGCCCCAGTTTGCAGAGCTCCCTCAAAAACAACCAGAGGAGGGGTTTTGAGTCCCTCCGGGCAGAGGTGGCTCCAGGGCCAGCACAAGTCCCTCGTGGCTCTCTGCAAGGAGATGGTGTCACCTGGCACGGGCTGAAGGATGTCGGTGGTGGGGTGGCTCCATGAATCATTTAGTGCCCTACTCAAGGAGGGATGGTTCATGGCTGGATCCGGGGCGGATCCTGGGAGCAGCTTTCTAAGGAAAGTTTTGGAGAATGACGCTCCAGATCCTGACTGTGGATGATGCCATGTGGGACAACCTGTGCTGCCTTCCCCTGCCCTCCCACGGCAATATGGAGGCAGGTGTTCCCCAGGTGAGGTTTCCTCACTGGAAATAGTCCACCAAAAGCTGCCCTGGGAGAAGGGCTCGCTGCTAAGGAAAGAAGAATCCAGTCTCCAACCCTCTGCATTTCTGAGAGCAAAATGCACCTGCAGGAGCAGGCTGAGGAGATCCCTTTGCTGGCTTTGATGTCCCCAACCTCTGGGAAACACTCCAGACGTGCATCCTGGGGGATGGCAGCTTGGGAGAGTTGTGTGCTGAGCATTAACAGCATCCTCAGTGCCCCCTGGGCCGGGGAGCCTCGAGGTGCCCACATGCTTTTGGGCACACAGTCAGCAACAACCAGTGTCGCACAGCGCTGCCCAAAAAAGGGCTTTTCTTAGGGCTCCACCTCCACGGCCAGGTAACTCCTTGTGGGAGGCCACAGGAACCACCTGGTGCTGCCACTTTGGCTCTGCCCGTTCAGGGCAGCAGCGGGGCCTCATCCTGCGCCATTGACGTCAGTGGTTTTCCCCTCACAGCAACTGGCGTGTGCAGACACGGACCTGGAGCTGTGCTGAGCCCAGCCCACGCCTCAGGCACGTTCTGGGCCTCGGCTGCTTTTGGATTCCCTCCTGCACAGGCACATCTGCCAGCTCAGGGCATCCCGGGCAGCCCCCACCTCGGGGCATGGGGACGGGGAGCTGGTCCCTGCCGTGGCTCTTGCCTGGCTCTGACCTTCACCAGTGCTCCCAGTCGTGGTGAGACTCACCCGGAGGGTTGCACTTTCAGTGTGAGAAAACCTTCCCTGTGAGGTCTAGAAAACAAAAGGTCCTTTTTCAGGGAGAGGAGGCTGATTAACATCCCCTCGGGGAAATCGAAGGGCCTCGTCACCTTTCTGAGTAAATATGTTTTGTTGTTCCATGAAAAGGGGTGACTCACCTGGCAAGGCTCTGGAAGCCCTGAGGACCCTGCAGCCACACGTGGCTGTTACAGGAGCCTCATGGTCACGGGGTTCAGGGGAGGTGTGAAGGGAGGAAGGAGGAGGAGGAGGAGGATGGCAGCAATCTGCTTCCCACCCCAGAGTCACTGCTCGGTCCCTCCTGTGTCACTGCTGAAGTGCTGGACAAGGTGCCACTTTGCTTCTCCTGTGTCAGACTTGTGGAAGGTTTTCCAGAGCCAGGCAAGAGGCAGGTGGTGTTGGTGCAAGGCAGGACACGGGGCAGAGCAGCTGCCTCAGCCAATTCACGCATTTTATTTGTTCCTTTTTTTAGCTGTCAGGTTAATCCTTAGTCCTTTATGGGCACATCCTGGGTAGGGCCGTGCCTGGAGGAATCTGCTCTGCACAGACAGGTTTAGCCAAGAAAAGAAGAGGCAGAAGAGGCGCCACCAGAGGAGGTCACAGAGGATTCCACCACGGACAGATGTGGGAATTCCCAGGATGAAGATGGACCTGGAGGATGGTCCCTTGTCGCAGCCCTTCCACATGGCCTCAACATTTCAGCCCAAGGCCTCCCACATTGTCCCTCATCCTCTGTGGCTCCCCTCCCTTTACACAAGAGCCAAACCCTCAGTTCCAAGCAGAGGTGACAAAGAGAGGGATGTTTCATCCTTTTCTCCTCGTTTGCACAGGTGCATTCCAGGGAAGCACTCCCGGCTCTTATTCATAACCAATATTTGTTCCTCTGGAAACGCTCTTTTATGTCAGGTCCCTCGCCGCTGTCTGGGTGTTTATTTTGTCCAAATCCCAGGGACAAGGAGCCACACATTTACCAACCCTGCAGGAGAGTCACTGTGGCTCTGCCTCTCGTGTTCTTCCTCCAGCATGTCCCGTGCCTGTTCTGGTTTCCCTTGGCCATCTCCGGCTGTGACCAGAGTCACAAATCCTCCTGATTTCCCTCTGCTTTCTCCTGGGAACAAAACAAAAGTTGTATTTACTGGCTGCTGACCACCCATCCCATCCCACCCCATCCTGTCCCATCTCACCTCATCCCACCCCACTCCATCCCCCCTCGGTGGAGCTGTGGTACCACGATCTTGCCCGCCTTCAACAACTACCCAGCCATTTACAAAGTTTAGGAATATGCTGTTTGTTAATAATATTTAGGGCCTTCGGGGTGGGGAAATCCAGGGTGGTGCAGAGGTTTGTTCCTGGTGGGGTTTCTCACTGCAGAGTAAGTTCACCTGCTCAGGTGACTGGGGTGTGGTTCTCACAGGCACTGCTGCTTCAATCCAAAACATCTGCAGTAAATTCAGTGGAACCCGGGTTCTGACTGGGGTAACAAAACCCCAGTGAAAGATTTTTACCCCTGTGTGACGCAGATGGTGAATGATCTATGTGGGCAGGGCAGAACAATCCACTGCTTGGACAACCCTCCATGTTCCCCGTTAATTTTTCCCGTTAACCTTCCACGGATAGAAAGCACAACGAGGACATAACAGCTTGGCCGAGGAGCCACTGAACCTCTTGGCCTCACTGCAAAACCAGCAACGTCAAAGCCAGAGGAAAATGGTGGGGGTTTTTCTGAGGGATCTCGTGATGCCTCTGCATTTGCCTTAGTGCTGGGAAGGAGTTTGAGAACCCTGCTACAAACAAACCATTTTCTGCAGCATCTGCCCCCTCAGGGCATCTTCTCGTGCCTTGCACAACGCAGACAGAGGAGCAGACAGAGAAGGCAGAAAAGCAGCGCTGGAGCAGCACAGGAATTGCAGTTTGGCCTCCTAAGTGCCAACAGCAGTAACAACCCTCTGACAGGGAATTGCATCACTCCTGGACACAGAGGCCTCTTCAGCCTGGGGCCAATATGGGATGGGAACGCACAGCAAACAGCTTTGCACTGATTTCTGGGTCACTGAGGACGTTAATGTCAGAGGAAGGTGACGGTGGAAGGTGACAGTGGAAGGTCCCCAGGTGCTGGCTGGAACTGCATGGCGGGACAGTGTCACCCAGTACAGGGTCACTCTGGGGTGGTTTTTCCAAAGAAGGTGCTTAGCCCTGAACACATTTTATCCTGCTGGGTTTCCCAGGGCTGTGAAACCTCCAGAACAGAGTCAAAGCCTGGCTGTTCTCAGAGTTGGCTGCAAACAACAGGACCTGCGTGTGGAGACACCTCGTTGTACTGCCAAAACCTTCCTCTCCCCACAGTCCCTGGTGTTTCCCTGTCCTCCAAAACTGCCTGAGCATCCCAGGAGGGAGAAGATGCTCAGCTCAAGGCATCCAACGTTACTCCCCATCAGCTTCCCCCAGCTGGGGTCAGGACCTGGTGATGTGTGTGTGATAACCAACATCCTGCAGGTCAGAAAGTCCATCTGTCAAGGACCTCATCCAGGTGAATTTTACCAGCCAGGGGGAGGAAAGCTGCTGGGAAATCACTCCCCATCACAGATGGAAGAGGGCTGTGCTGGCAGCGTCAAACTGTTTACCCAGGGATGGAAGGATGGGAAGAAACAATGGCTGATTATAAACGAAACATTGGAAAGATTGTAAAGTGAGATGAAGGAATTTAAAGCAGGGGGTTTATATGGCCTATTTCCTGATAAAATCAGACATTTCAAAGTGTCCCTTCATGATGTGGCAACACTGCAGTGAGCCCAAGGCATTTATGGGCAGCAGAATAGGCAGTTTCCTTGAAAAGGGGTATTTCAGAGACATGGTTCAAAGGGTTGCTACACAGCTCTGTGCCCCCTGGAACTGAAAGAAACCCTTGAGCCAAGATGTACAGCAATCCAGAGGGATGCTCGGGGGTTATTTTTTATCCCCTGCTCCCAATGAGGGAAAGCTGCGCCAGCCAGGCCTGGACACTGCAAACGTGTATTAGAGACATTAGGTTGCCTTTAAATACGTTTTCTCGTCTTCTCCCTGTAGTAAACCAGGAACAGCAGTCCAGTGCTGATGGTGAGGGCAGAGCAGAGGAGCCTGGCAAGATGATAGATGCCCTTTAGCCAGACAGAAGATAAATTCTTCCCCTTTGGACCAGTGCCTTTCCTTAATGCAGCACCTTTGTGCTGTCACCTCTCCCCCCGCTCCTCCCAACAGCAACAGGTCCGTGGGGGCAGCTGGAACCTCTGGAAAGGAGCAGGAGGAACCACGACTCCAATGCTCCAAGCTGGAGAGGAGTCTGGTCCTTCCTCACTGACTGTCACATCTGACAGCCGAGGGTCGGGGGAGGCTGAAGCAGCTCCCCACCAGTTCCACCCCCACAGACAGTGGGGCCGAGGGTTAGGATGGGGCTGCCCTTGGCCGGGGTGGGTGCAGGGGCAGAGCACAGCCCTTGGCAGCTGCAGCACCAGCTCCCTGCCTTCCCTGAGCAGCGTTACCTTGCTCTGCTCCCCTGAGCAGCCCGGCTGGCAGCGCCCTGCCCGCAGCCCTCCTCCCGTGCCAGTGCTCAGGAGGCACCTGGCCCCTCGCCAGCCCCACGTTCTCTCGGTTCTATCCCGAGTCTTGGCCTTCCCTCTTGCATCACACCTGGCCTGAGCCGAGCTGTGCCCTGCGGGACGCGCGCAGGGGAGGCGAAGCTCAGCCCAGGTGGGAGGGACTGGGCTCCCGTTAAATCCCAGCTCCCACAGGACCCGCTCCTTGCACAGACCCACCCTTTGTGGTTTATGAGCTCAAGGTGCTCGTGGAGGTGTTGCAGCAGAGCCGTGCACAGGAGTGGGGACGAGCCGCTGCAGCCCAGGTACCTCTGAGCGCTGACTCCCAGGGCCTTCTCTGCCTTTGCTGTGCCTCTTCCGAGCCCTTTTTTTCCCTTCAGTTCTCATGCTGATGCTACAAGCAGCTCGTGTCAGCCCCTCACTTCCATCACTCCTCTTGCTGCTGCTTTGCCTTTAGCTGGGGATTATCCCTGTGCCTTGGGAGGAATCTGCTGCAGGGATCTCCAATAAGCCAAGAGACGGTGGTTCCTGCCCGAGCAGTGCTGCCCTCAGGCAGAGACCCAGCGGATCCAGGGTGGGGAAGGCTGGATGTGCTGGGAGGAATGGTTGGGATTGTGCTTATTGCTCCACTTCAGGGTTTTGGGGTTTTCTCAGTAGCCTCTGTCTCTGGGGGTTATGACATGGGCCGTTACCTTTCTCACTCACCCTCCTGAAGCCCATTTAAGGTTTCCAGTGGTGTTTGTTGTCTGGGTGTGTGTCCAAGTGCATGTTTCCTTCACTGCCTCAAGCGAGCTCAGCCAGGGGGATGCAAATGGGATGTTGTGTTTTGTGTTCCAGTGGACGTTCCAGTGCCTCCTGGGGGAGGCTGTGGTGTGGGAAGTGGTGTGAGAGTTCAAGGCAATAAAAGTGCCACGTGGGAGCAGGGGTGTGAGTGGCTGAGGCCGAGGTTTGTGCGGGGCTGTGCGAGTTCCTCGGGGTGTTGTGGCACCACTGAACCTTCCTAAACCGCAGAGTCAGCAAGGTCAAAGCGCAGGGAACCGGGTCAGTAGCAAAAATGGTGTGAAACCAAAACCAAAAGCAGGTTCTGGGGCTCTGTCCTTGTGTTAGAGGAGAGGGTGCATGGGGAGGGTGGTGTGGAGGCTGTGCAGGCAGGAGCACTGCGGATCTGCTGCTGGTGTGGGCAGATGTGTTGGGAGGAAGGTGGAGGTCTGAGGAGGGGATGAAGAGAATCTAATCCCACCTTGTGCTGTTTCAGGCCCGAGGGAAGGGGCTGAAGTGTGTTCTGCTGCTTCACAAGGCTCCCAGCCCCGGGTGCAGTGCTGCAGGGGGTGTGCCTGGGGGAGCACTGGGGTACAGGGTCCTTCTGGAACCCCTGGATCTGCAGAGCCCCCCGTGCAGCAGCTCTGTCCTCCCTAACACTAGTGACTCCCACAGCCATGAAGGGATGTGTACCCATGGTCTCAGAAGGGAAAGGTCCTGTCTGGTGCTCTGAGGAGCTTGTTAGTGTGTCTTGAAAGTCTCATGTTCTCTGTAACTCATCTCAAATATTCTTAGGATTTGCTAATTTAGTCTATTTTTGGACAGATACCCTGTTCTAAAGACACTGTGTTCCCTGAGCCACCTATGTCCACTGCTCACCCACGGAGAAGGGGGGAAGGGAAACTCCTCCTGCCTGTGCTGGGACCTCTCCTGGGAACTGGGACCTCTCCTGGGAATGGGGACCAGGCTCTGCTGCTCATTTCATACCCGGATAATCTCTTGCCAAAGGGGAAAGAGCTGTCCCAGGAGAGCAAAAGGGAGCAAGGCAGTGGGAGGGAAAGCTGCTGGAGCAGTGATTTCAACATTACTAATAAGCCTCCCTCCTCCTCCTCCAAAACCCCAGAGACCCTTCCAGAAGCCTGAAATGTTGCTAAACAAGCAACACACTGAAGGCAGGGAGGGGTCCTGCTGGGGGGTGGCTGGAGGTGGCTGCTCTGCTCTGGATGCTCTCAGGTTGCACTGGAGAGCAAAACATCCTCCTCTGGCGCTGGTCCCACGGATGCTGCCCTGTCGTGTGGCTCTGGGGAGCTGCTCAGACCCCAAGATGCTGCCTGGGATTTCATAAACTCTTCTTTTCACTGCTGAACTTCCTAATTGCTCATGTCTGAGCGAGGGAGGAGGCCCTGACAGGCACCCCTTCTTCTCCCCAGAGGAGGAAAGCAGCCCCTCCTCAGGCACCAGCTGCCTCCTGCCCCGGGTGCTGGAACCCCCCCTGAGCTGGGGGATATTAATATCTGCCATGTGATACCATGGCTCTCTCTGCTCTGCAGGCAAAACACAGCATAACCATGGGAACTCTTTGCCTCAGCCACCTCAGCCCACCCCGCTAATCCAGGCGAGCCTCCCGCAGCCCTCGCGGTGATTAAGTTGGGTGTAATGAGCTCTGGAAATCCTGGGTGTCCCAGCAGTTCCCTCTGCCCTTCCTGGCGAGGGGATATGTAACAGGCTTGTCATCGGGAGGCTCCCAGGGCTCATGTTGCGAGGAAAAACAACCAGACTTGGCAGCTGGCTGAGCTGTTTTGGGGTCTGTGCAGGCAGGGAAGGAGGCTCTGTCCCAGCTCTTATGTCTGAGCTCCAAATACCGGCGCGGGGACACTCGGGGCTGCAGCTGCCGGGCGATGCTGCAGGGCAGCGCTGCCAGCTCTGCTCTTGCCCTGCCCGAGCCGGGGGCTGGGGGGTCCCCACCGGGTTTCCCCAGCACACGAAGCGGGAGGGACTTTGCTCGGTGCGGATCCTCGGGCTGTGCCCGCGTGGCTGGCGGGGCCGTGCCGTGCCCGGAGGGTTTGGGAAGGGCTGTTATCGCCCAGCCGGGGTGTGCCGGCACAGCCCTGGCCCCGGGGCACCCACCTCCTGCCCCACACACGGGTGCCCCGGGTCCAGGCCCGACAGCCCGGGCTCGGCTCCTTTTCCTGTAGGGGGTTGTGTTTTCGGGGGGCGTTGGTGGCCTGCCAAGCTGGGCTGGAGGTGGGGAACTGGGGTTACTGGGCTGAACTCCAGCTCCTGCCCCACGAGCTGGGTCTCTTGGTGTAAAAGGGAGTTGCCAACCAAGAGCTTTTCTAAGCGTGTCCATCGACATCCACATTTAGTGACCTGTCCCCTCTAGCTGAGGACAAACTCTGCTCTACAATCTGCTTCCAGAAGCAGAAACTCTGTCCTTTCCAGTCTGGATGTGTTTGTGCCAGCTGATTTCCATCTTCTTTTTGTGCTACCCCTGTCTTAACTTAAACAACAGAGCTCCTTCCCCGCGATTCTTTACAGCCAGTGGATCTCCCAGGCTCAGCAGTGCCAGGCTTGCCTCTGTTTCCCTGTCCTTGATTCTGCCACAGCATTCACCCTGTCACTGCCACACAGCCCAGGGCACCGCTCATGGCACAGCGTGGATGTGTGTGATACAGGGTCCCATCCTGTGCCCATGCCCAGCCCCTCTTCCCTGCCTGGGGGGCACAGCCAGACACAGCCCAGCCCAGTACATGGGGTCACTGCCATCCCCAGTTACTCTTGGAAAGCCCTGATGTCTGTGGGCAGTGTTTGCCTGTCCCACGGCTGGGACATGCAGGTGGCCAACAGCCACCCTGTGATTCTCCTCCTCCAGCCCTTCTCCTCTGCTTCTCCGAGCAGAAGAGCCGAGGCTCAAAATGCCTACGAGGTGCTTGGGAGACCTCTCACTTCAACCTAGAGAAGGGAAGGGAGGAGAAATGAGGTTTGGAGGCTAATTCTGGCAGCATCAGGCATAAGAAAGATCAAAAACTCAGGGCAGGAGTACAAGAGAAGAGGGAAGCTGTTGCGTGCATGCTCCTGGAAGCCCCGGCAGCCCTGGTTCATGCATCCTGCACGTTATTTCTGTACCTACTTAAATTAAAACCAGCCTTGCCTTGCGGACGCTGACTGGAGCCAGGCAGTTCTTCTCCCCAGGGGAGAATCCAATTTTCACTCCATCTCGCTTGTGTTTTTGACCTGGAATGACTCTTCATTTTATATTTAACAAACTCTCCCTCCGAGCCTTGTGCTGTGCTGCGCTTCTCACGCAGGGCTGGTGGTGGGATGGCACACAGAGCTCCAAGGCAGGAGACAGGGTGGGCATCCCCACTCACCTGGGGTCTGACTGAGCCCAGTTGGACGTGACATGTGCTCTGCAGGCAGAGCCCTGGCTGCTCATGGGAAAGGGGAGTGGGGGTCCCAGCCCACCCTCTGCATCCTCTGCACCTCGGGGTTGGGGTTCAGAAGTGCCGAGGAGGAGCCGGGTGCTGGTGCCTGGTTGTGAGGGGGGCACCACGAGCCCTGTGGCTGCAGCACTGCGGTGCTCAGGGGAGGGAACCCACCCCCTGCAGCCCCTCGCCCACCTGCCCCCCAGGTTTCTGACAGATCCATTCACAGCTGCTCCTCCATAGGGATGACCTGCTCCAGGCTCTATCTCAGCTGGCTCCAAGAGCACAGCCCCTGAATTCCCAGAGGTTCCCATCCATGTAGGATTAATTAGTTACAGTTCAGGGGTGTCTTGGCCTGTCTAACCCAGGGTCCAGAGGTGCTTCCCTTCCTGCTCACAGACCTTGCTGCAGGCACATCCCTGCTCCCAAGCCTTTCCTGTGGACCAGCCTGCCAGTCCTGTAAATAAAACCTCTCACCACTGGGGCCGGGCTGGCAGGAAGGTAAATGAGTTGAGGTATTTATTCACTCCTGCAGCCCTTAGAGCTCCGGGAAGCCCTGGAGAGGCCTTTACCTGCCATGACTCGCCTGCAGCCCTGTGCTCACAGCAGCCAACAGCAGCAATGTTTTGCTTCTAATTCCGTAATCTCCGTGAGCCCAGGGTATTCTGGGTGTCTCTCCAGCAAGAGGTGAGGCTTCTCCCAGGGTTCTGCGTAGAACCCATCCAGGGCAAAGCTGGCCTGGTTTGAGCCCCCTCCGTTCCTGCTCTCAACACCTGGCACAGCAATTAGTCACGAATTACAGACGTGACGCAGCTCCTGCTGCACCCACAGCACTGAGGGACCGGCTGCCTCGGAGCAGCAACGTGTCTCCTTCCTAATCCTGTGACTCCATCGTTAATCAGCCCGGGATAGGCGAGTAAATAAATCCGTCACTGGAGGCTGGTGCAAGGAAGGACAAACACGTTGTGAAGTGTAGGCCACTGTTTGTGTGTGTCACACACCGCATGGGAGACGGAGGGGGAGCCCTCAGCCGTGGAATTAACTCCTGCCAGCAAACCTTTGGCTTTGGATCTCTGGACACCCCGTGGTCCCCACTGTCCTTCCCAGGGACCAGAGGGGACGGGAGTGTTCCCTTGTCTGGCGTGGTGTGGACACAGGGGATGTGCTGGGTTTGGATGTCCCAGCACAGAGACGTTGAGTTTGGCTGCCACAGTGGGTGCAGAGTGGGACAAGGTTATTGTCCTCATCCCGAGCCAAAGCAGTGAGGGTCCCTCTGTCTTTGGTGGCAGCGTGTTGCTGAGGGACAGCTCCTGCCAAGCAGCCTGGGGATCCCACTTGCTAGCTCATGGAGCAGGACAACTTCCCCACCTCCAAACAGTGCTCTGAGACCCTTTCTCCCAGACCCCCAAGAAAAGCCCACCTCTTACCGAGGGGGGTTTGTAAGGGACATTTAAAAAACACTTTCTGCCTAAAGCGAAGCCGGGAGTATTTATTCAAAGTGCATTAATAGTCAGATTCCTCGAGCAGCGCCATGGCTGAGGCAGCAGCCACGTACACAGGCTTCTTCCAGGCTTTCCTTGTACCAGGAAAATGAAATCCTGGATTAGCTGTACACCCACTCCAGGACACTGCCCTGGCAGGCACCTCCGGCTCCGCGCCCGCAGGGCTCTCCGGGCTCACTGGCTGCCCTCGGATGGCATGTCCCTTGGGAACACTGTTAGAGTCGGACTTCATTTTGTTCTTAATCCAGAAAAGCAGCAAATAAAGCGGGATGTCGTTTTCAGGCCTTTGAATCCCGAGGAGCTGTCGCCAGCGAGCCCTTGGTGTGCTGGCCTGGCCGTGCTGCGCCACCGGCAGCAGAGGCTGGAGGGGGTGGAAAAGCAGGATGGGGTGACTCTTTTTCTTATGAGCTGAATTCCAGCTTTGCACTCCAAATCCCGGCTTTTACAGAGTTTTCCGCTGAAGTCTGCTCCCGCCCGGGGCATGCCTGTGTAACCGCTCCTCTCTGCATTCCTCAGATTCTTCTTCCGCTGGAGACGGCATTGAAGAGGGCTCTGAGGTCCCTGGTGGAGGAAGGAGTCTGGAGGAGCAGGAAGAGGAGGAGGTTTCCCTTGGACTCTAAGCTGTCAAACCGGAAAACCAAAGCATGTCACAGGTCATACAAAGCCACGTGTTGCGTGTTGGACAGACCGTGTGCATTTCCTCGCCGGAGGAAAGCCAGAACCTGCACCCAAGAGGGTACTCGGGGTGCTCGGCGCTGCCGGGCAAGTACGTCTACTACTCCACGGAGTCCTGGGCTGAGCCGCCCTCCGTGGTGCACCCCAAGCCTCACCTGCTGCCCGGGGGGAGGCTGTACGGAGCCCACCCCGTGCTGGAGCACGTGGCCGCTCACACGCAGGGGAAGGGGCAGCAGGATTCCTCCTCGGAGAGACCCACCGCCCCGTGCCAACCGAAGCAGGAGGAGAACACCAGCGCGGATCCCGAGGCTCAGCCTGCGTCTCCCTCCCTGGACATCTCCATAGAGAGACTCAACCAGCTGATCCTGGAAATCGACCCGACCTTCCAGCCGCTGCCGTGCAGGCCGGTGAAGGAGCCAGCCCAACCTGCAGCTCGGGGTGACACTGTGGCCACCAAGAAACAGGACCCAGAGGCGATAGGTGAGGAAAAGACACTGCCTGGGCCGTGGAGCCGGTGCAGCTCCGACCTGGTGAAACCCCCCTGCCAGGGGCAGCGGGAGCCCGGGGCAGACAGGTCAGACACACACCTGTCCCACGGGCAGGACGAGGTCCTGTGCTCCTGGCAGGACTGGAAATGGGCACCAGGGATGTCCCCTGCTGTCCCCAGTGGGATCAGCGTGGGGCACTGTCTCCTGATGTCAGGGCTCCGTGTTAAGGAGGAGCGGGACAGGCTCTGCCTGACTCCAGTGCTTCCATGGCCCTGCTCTGGTCACTGTTGACACATTTCATGCCCAGCCAGCTCAAAGGGATCCAGAATGGAACAGGGAAAACAGCCTTTAATTCAACCTGATGGGGTTTTTCTCTGTGTTTGGAGAAAATATTTCTCATTAGCATTGGGACTTGCAGCTTGGGGAGAACTCCTAATCCTAGTTGTCACTATCAGTGACAGGCCCTGGGTGCCACATGAGGACCCTGCTCCCCCCATTCCTCCAAGGCCAGCTGAGCCTTTCCCAGGGTCACACTTGACCTGTGGCAGCACCAGGATTTGCAGCCAGATTTCCAGAGCCCAGGGCTAAGGCACTGGGCATTACACAACCATCTCATTTAAATGTTCCCAATCGCTTTGCCAAGGAAATTCTTTTTCCAGGGCTTGTGCACTCCTCAGGCAGCATACCTGGCATAGGCAAGGCACCAGCAGCACATACCAGCCCCATCTCTGCTCACACGGGTGCCTGACGTGAACCCTTGTGCAACTCTTCCCTGCCAAGCTCTGATCCGGGAGCTGCTCCTGATTCAAGCATTCCTGCCTGGGCTTTTCTGCAGGATTTAGCTGTTGAGCACCCTGTGCACTGGGCAGCCCCAGCAGTGCTGACACTTGTCATTGCCCTGCTGCACCAAGGACAGGTTCTGGGGTGGTTCAGGTGCCTGAGGACACAGGCTCAGCTGCTTCCCTAAAGCCCGTCCCTGTCTTGACACATGGAAATACCTTGACAATCTGTCCTCAGGCCTCTTGCCAGAGGATGGTGAAATGAGAGGATGTTAAAGGCCTGGAAAAAAATTCTGTTCTCCCTGAGCCCTCATGCAAACACGAGGGTGAGGGGAGGGTGAGGTACCTGTGAGGGTCCTGGTGCTCCAGTGGGGAGCCAGGGAATTCCAGAGCAGACAGCTTGGGAGACAGGGTGGCCTTGCAGATAAAGCACCGTGACAAAGTGCAAGTTCAGCTGTGTCAGTGCCCGGGGCCCTCCCTCTGCCTCCCTCCAGGCGTTGCTCAGGAGCCCCGAGCAGCTCCGCAGGTCGTGGTTTGGAAAATCCAGCTCCAGGTGTGGAACTGAACATCAGGAAAGCCAGCCACCAGTTCAGTGGGAAAAGCCTCACTGCAGCTTTCATCTTCTTCTCACACAAACTTCCTCCTGCTGTGCAGTGTCCCCCTTCCACCCTCCTCCTCCTGCTCCAGCCCTGTGACCTGTGCCCTGGCACGAGGGTGGCAGCGACTGATGGTGCCCAGAGAGGCGACAGGGGCTTGTTCTTGTCTAGTGGAGCCCACGGGGGAGCTTTAAACATGACAAATGCTACAACAACAAGGAGACACATTCCGAGAATAACAAATCCCTCTGGAATATGCTTGTCTGAGAGGAGGGGATCTCGGATCTCCGCTTGCGTGACATCTGGGCTCCGTGTTTGGGGCACTTTTGCCACGCCTGGACGCTGGAAAACTTGCCAAGGTCTTGAGCAAATATTTGAGGCTTAAACCACAGGTGATAAGAGGAGGGAAGGCAGAGAAGTAGGAGGTAAAAGGCCTCACCAGCCCGGTTCACAGATGCCTGCCAGTTCTTTAAAGGACAATTAAAATCCTCATTTTTTTTCTCCTTTGGAGGAGACATTGACACAAAGCATCCGGGCCGGGAGCTGCTGTGAGGGTTCCTGCCCTGGCACTGGGAGTGGCTCTGGAGGTGCTGGAGGAGCTGGAGGGGGAAGGTTGTGGCTCTGGCTCCATCCTGGCAGGGTCCAGCTCTGTCCCTGCTGGGCACCAGCTCCTCACCCGGAGCCTCCTCGGCGCTGGCTGTGCCCACCCGGCCCCGTGCTGAGGTTGGCATGGAGGGGAACTTTTGTACAGGCTTGTGCTTTCCCTGCTCCTCCAGCTCTGCGCTGGAATCAGCTGCTCTGCCTGTCCAGAGCCCACACCGCAGGTCCATCGAGCCCAGGGAGCTCGGGGCTGTCAGAGCAGTTTGTTTTTGCTGTAGCAAAAACATTTTTTCCGTCTCCAAGAAACACCTTTGGGAAGAGGAACTTTCCTGAACTCCACGGCAGGGCAAGAACCAGGTGCTGAAAGCAAAGCTGGGCAGGTCAAGGCTGGAAGGGAGGTGCAAACCTTTGGCACTGGAGTGATTAAGCACTGGAGCAGCTTCTCTGGGAGGTGGTGAATCCGTCATATTGAGTCAGAGTGTTCCAGCTCAGGCAGAAATCACGGCTTTGTCCAAGGCAGCCAGGGCTTGGTGTGCATCAGACCCCTGGGGAGTCAGGCACACTTTGTCCTGGCTGTGGCCAAGGGATGCTCTGTCAGGTGTGTTCCAAATTCCCTAAAGGCAAGTGGAGGGCTGGACATGCCTGGCCTGCTCCAAGCATGAATGGAAGAGCAGGAAGAATCTCACGGCAGGGCACAGGCACAGAATCTGCCTTGGAAGTTACTTCTGCAGAGAGATTTGTGCAGGGTGGGAGAAGGAAAGAGGGAGCAGCCAGCCCCTGCCCGAGGTTCTGTGCTTGCTGCCGGCACACCCAGTCCCACAGTGGATACCAAGGGCCTTGTAACTGCCCTTGTCCCCTGTGAGTTCATTCCCTCTGCCCCACTGCCACTCGAGCTGTACCTGGGGCCAGGTGAGATCCCCCTGCCCAGCCAGGGTGTGCAGGGCCACCCTCCCGCTGCCCTGGGCACGCTCCAAACCCGACGTCACCCCTGGGGGAGCAGCCAGATGTTTTTCTCTTGAGTCAGGTACAAACAGAGCGGCTGCTGGAGGGAACACCCACCTCTGGCTGCAGGTCTCAGCAGGTCCTGGCTGGGTAACACTGGCGAGGGGGATCTGAGCAGCCAGACGTGAACACGTGTAACCCCCTGCCTTGGGATCCTGCCAGCACTGGGGGGGGTCGATGCACCTTGGGGTCTTTGAGGAATCAGCCCTCATAGAATCCTAAAGAGAGGCAGTGTTGAGTCGTGGGGGTGTCCCCTGGGACCCTCCCCCAGCCCTGCAGGGAGTGAAACCCAGAGACAAAGTTCATAACAGGAAGAACAGGCACATGCCCTCCATGGAGCTTTGCTAAAGAACACAACTTGGACACCAGGTTGCTCACGACCTTCTCTCTCTCCCTGCAGACATCAAGTACATAGAGCTGACACCGGGCAGAGCCACGGGGCCTGAGCTGCCACAGGGCTCCCCCAGCCCCTCGGGCACCCCCTTCTCCAAGTCCCCCCAGGCCAACGGCTTCCTGACCCAAAAGGGGGCACTCGGGGGCAAATACAGCACCAGTGACAGCGTGGTTTTCTCAAGCCCACCCGGACCCTCGAGCCCCGAGCTGGCCACCCTGAGCTCCAGCAAAGCATCCGAGAGCATCACCGTGCTCCAGCAGTGCCCGGCAGGACACACGGACACCATCTCCTATGGCCCCGCACCCCTTGGCACCTCCCCGGGCCTCGACCATCTGCTGAAGCCTGTGAACGTGGTGAGGGCCCAGCAGAGGGGCAGTTGGGTGTCCCAGCTCTCCACCAGTCCCGGCTCTGACACCAGTTACATCCTGGGAAGGTAAATGCCACCTGTGTCCCGGCCTCGGGGTGATGGTGGGGCTGGAAGGGGCACAGGGCTGTACCCCAAGCCCCTGGCTGGAAGGTGATGGGTTGGCAGGGCTGGCACAGTCTCTGGGGTGGGCTCCGTGTGTGAACACCCTCCCTGATCTTTGCTCTGTCTCCCTCTTGCAGCAGCACCCACTCGCTCCACAACGAGGACTCGGATGCTCCCACTGCCACCTCCCTGTCCCCCTCCAGCTCCCTGGGCAGCCCCTGCCCACCTTCCCCTGGCATCGTGCCTCTCTCCAGAGAAGCGTTTGCCCAGAGCTCTCCCCAGCCCAGGGCAGGCAGCTCCCCCAGCACCAGCACCTCCCTGGCCCAGAAGGGACAGGCCAGCAGTTGCCCCCCCTCCATCCTCAACTCAGCAGCTGACATCCCAGTGCTGCTGGTGAATGGGTGCCTGGAACAAGGAGATGGATCCCCCCAGCCGACCAAAGCCCCCCCCAGCTCTGCCACGAAGCCCCCCCACCCTGGCTACAACCCAGCCCCGAGGCTCGGGGGCCTGAACAACGCGCTGTCGGCTCCTGCGCTCACCTGCGTCCCCGACAGTGAGTCCCAGGGCAGGGCTGGGGAGGAGCTGCCAGGAAAGGGGGAACAAACCCCCTTTTCCCTCTGGTTTAGCTGTGGGTTGTACACACAGAGGACAGGAGGTCGTTGCTGGAGCTGGAGCTCCTGCTGTGTCTCCCCAGGGCTCCGTGGTGGGTGACCCTGGATGAGCCGCAGCCTTTTGCCCACTGGCGTCCTGTGCCAAGGGTTCAGCAGGGCAGGAACACTCTGCTCCCTCCAGGAGGGGCAGATGCACCTATTTGTAGTACCTGAGGATGAGGTCCACCATCCTGTCTTGTCCTGCTGGTTTGTGGGCCCAGACTGGGTTGGGAGGAGGGGTTGGGGCTCCGAAAGATGCCAGAGTTCACAGGGTCCCTCATTCAAGGGCAAACACTGGGTTATTGTTCTCCAGAGCAGATGATCAAAGGCAGCTCTCAGGACAGAGGGTTTTAATTGGGATCCTTATGGGGAAAGCAGGAGGATGTGTGGGTCAGATTCTCGGCTGGTGTAAAGCCCGTGGCCCAGGGGATTGTGCAGGGCTGGGCGGGTTGGCACTGCCAGGGGATCCCATGTGCTCTCTGCACTCCACCACAGCCTGCCAAGAGAGAGAAGTACGTGGAGAATGGGCTGTTCTGAGGAGCGGGGAGGAAAGGATTCGAAAGGATGGAATAAAACCTTCAGCACTGGCCGGGCAGGGCTCTGTCACCTGTGGAGCTCCTTCAGGTCCCTGCTGGCCTTGACACCCTGGGGTCTCTTGCAGGTCCCCTCGGGGCTGGGCAGCCCACCATGAAGTTCGTGATGGACACGTCGAAATACTGGTTCAAGCCAAGCATCAGCAGGGACCGAGGTAAGGCAGCGAGGGGCTCTGCAGGGTGAGCCCACCTCGGGCTCCTGCCTGTCCTCCTGCCCCCATGGGCACTCGGTGGGGGAAATTCAGAGCCTTTTGGGGGGCTGACGGGCACAGAGAGGCCCTCTGACAGGTTGAGGGGGACGGCTCAGATACACAAACTGTGTCACAGCCCCTCTGCACCCCTCCAAGTCCAGCAAAGCTTCTGCTGCCTCTGTGCTGTCCCAGGCAGGGGCTGTGTCCTGGGGACTGCAGGGACCCCCAGAACTGAGCTGGGGCCCTGCAGGGACACAGCTGGTGCTGCAGGAGGAACGTGGGTGTCCTTGGCAAACGCTCTGGAGCCTTTCCCGCTGCTGCCAAGGAGCGACTGCGGGCAGAGCCCAGGAGTGGGGAAGGTCCCACCTGTTGTGCTTGGCTGAGCCCCTGCCTGTGCTCTGACAGCAATCCAGCTGCTGAGGGACAAGGAGCCAGGCACGTTCCTGGTGCGGGACAGCACATCATTCCGGGGCTCCTTCGGACTGGCCATGAAGGTTCCCGCAGTTCCCGGCTCTCCGTCCGGCAGCCAGACAGGTACAGGGACTCACTGGGAAATGGGGCTGGGGTGGGGGGTTCTTCAAAGGTTTAACTGAAACTAGGAAAACTAGAGCCAGGTGAGAGGCAACAGGAGGGGGTCTGGGGGTGCCCATCTCACCCCTCACAGGGGTGCCCGAGGACGGTACCCTGGTGTGAGCAGGGTAGGGCAGGGGTGAAACAGCAGCACTGGGGCCGGTGCTGACACTGTTTTGGGTCCCTCTCGCAGGCAGGGACAGCAGTGACCTCGTCCGGCACTTCCTCATCGAGTCCTCCACCAAAGGGGTGCACCTGAAAGGGGCCAGCGAGGAGCTGTACTTCGGTAAGGACAGTGCCATCACCCACAGCGGCCCTGGCAGCCCCAGGAGCTGTTTCCAAAACCCCTGGAAGCACCAGGGTGACTGGGTGACACCCGCCAGCACGGGGACCCCACAGTCCCTGGTCCTGCCCGTACTTCCCTGGAACGGTAGTGTCCCCAAACCAGAACATGAGCTCCCTGGGACACTATTGTGGGGTGGGGGCCTGTGGGTGAGAGTTTTCAGGCACCAGGCTCCCCCCCCCACCTCCCCAACTCATGGCTCTGTGTTTCAGGGAGCCTCTCTGCCTTCGTCTACCAACACGCCATCACCCCCCTGGCACTGCCCTGCAGGCTCAGCATCCCCACCCGAGGTAGGTGATGGGACAGGGGGACTCTCCAGGGAGGTGGGGAGGGGGCTGAGCCACCTGGATGTGCCTGGAGGGAGCAGGGACCTACAGAACTGACGGCGGTGACTCCCTCGTGCTGGGGATGAGGGAGGGCAAGGGGAGGAGGAGTGGGGGAGGTCAGAGGTGAACGGAGCCAGGAGAGGGAGATGGAGGACAATTAAGTTAATTACTGCTCTAACCCCCGGCAATTAGAGCGGCCCTGGGCCTTTGCGAGATAAGGAATGGCCAAAGGGGTGGCCAGCACAGCCTGGCCTGTGGCATCACTGCTCCTGCTTGTCCCTCGTGTAGATCTCGCTGATGGGGAAGACAGCCCTGACTGTGCTCCTGAATCCACGCTGGCCCTGGCAAAGAAAACTGCAGGTGAGGGCAGGAGGAGGCTGCTGGCCCCGGGGACAGCCAGGCCCTGGGCACACTGTGACACTGGTGGGAACTGATGTGACATCCCTTCCCCACCAGGCTGGGGATACACCCGCAGGGTTTCTGCACACCTCCAGTCCAAGGGCTGCAGGAAAACCTGATATTTTTTAAGGGAAGGAGATTTTCGGTCTGCGGGATGCTGGAAAACCCAGTTCTCGAGGTCATAAGGCTGATAAAAGATCCACAATTCCCACGGTTTTAAACAGCGTTTGATTTTGAAGCTGCTTTCCTTGATGGGGATTGAACATCTGGAGAGGGCTGGAGCACTCGGGCTCTGCTTAAATTGCTGAGGGACCTTATGGGGGGCACATACAGAGCAGGACAGGGGGGTCTGTGCACCCCAGCCTGGGTGGGCTGCAGGTGAGGGCAGAGAGTGAAGGGCAGGAGAGCACAGGGATGGGTCACGGCAGAGACCAGAGAACCAGGAACTGCTTTGTTTTGCTGGAAATTCTGAAAAATCAGTTGGCAAGCGAGAAAGTTTAGTTTGACCCAGAACAGCCCTTTAAACAGCTCAATCAGCCTGAAATGTCATGTTTTAGGTTGGCCTTCAGCTCTCTCTTGGCTTGGGATGTTTCTGCTTTTCATTAAAGGAAATATGTAATAAACATTAAAAAAAAAAAAAAGCGCCCCAAATGTGACATTTAGAAACGGGAAATTAAATACTTTGACTTTTACAACAATTAGTGCGAAGAATTAAAGTAAACCAAACTGAATTGGCGGAGAATTTCTGAGTCACCAGAGTCTTCCAGTGTTCATCAAAACAAACCCGAGCCCGGGTTCCATGGGGAGGGCTGTGCAGGATGATCCCTGGATCTCCTCGGTGCTGAGCCAGGCTCTGCCCTGTCCCTGCAGTGTGCAACGTCCTGTACCTCAACTCGGTGAACGTGGAGAAGCTGACGGGAGCCCCGGCCATCCTGAAGGGCATCTCCTGCACCCTGGAGCTGGAGACGCCGCCCACGCCCGCCCTGGTGCACTTCAGGGTGACAGAGCAGGGCGTCACCCTGACCGACGTCCAGAGGAAGTAAGAGCCCAGGGATGGGCCCGGGGGAGGCTGAAGGAAAAGCAGCTCACCCCGTGTCCACCCAGCTCCCTCCTTTCCTCTCAGCCTCTGGAAAAACTGCCCTGCTGGGACAAATCCTGCTGGGATGGGCCTCACCCCTTGTCAGCAGCATCTCGGGGGTGGGATGCAGGAGCCAGCTGCGCCCAGGGTTGGGATTTTGGGGATGCCATTTGGGACACCCATTCCTCTGCAACCATGACAGGATTTGTGAAGTCCTGTTCCTGCCCCAGCCCTTCCCTCCTCTAACACTTCCCTCTCCTCTTCCAGGATGTTCTTCAGGCGGCACTACCCCCTGGCTGCCATCAGGTTCTGCGGGATGGACCCTGAGAACAGAAAGTGAGTTTTGGGTGGCTGTCAGAGCTGCCTGCTGGGCTCCCTTGCCTGCTGTTCCCAGCACCTCTGCACCTTTCCAAATCCCGAATCCCCAAAAATCCGCCCTGGGCGTAGCACACTGGGGTGGATCTGAACACAAACCCTCGGCTTCGCAGCTGATGGAATGAGTTAAACATCAGCCTCTGAGCAACTCCAATTCTCTTCTTCCCTCAGGTGGCAGAAGTACTGCAAGTCCTCCAGGTAAGACCTGTGCAGGGACCTCCCGCATGGAGCAGGGGGGCTGGGATCTGGGGGGAATTCTGCAGCTGCATTGCAGAGCAGCAAAGAATCAGCTTGAAAATGAGGAGGGGATGTGATAGAAGCTGCAGTGGCGGCAGGATGAGGCGTGGGACGGGTGGGTGAAGCTTTAGGGCGGGTTTGCTCTGTAGATTTGGATGAGAGGTTTGGCTGAGCCCCCTTCTCCACATCCCCCAGTGCAAAATCCCCCGTCCAAATCCCACAACCTTCCCAGGGACTCACACTGGGCTCAGGAAGGGAGTTTATATCTGGCTCTACCTTGGGCTCAAGAATCTTTTCACAGCTGGGGAAGCCTTGCCAGAAATGCTCCTCCCGGCTGCTTGGCTTCCAAGGAAACGTGATTGGGGAGCGGGCCAAGGTGGAATTGCTGGAACTGGGATTTGGCTTTGTGGCCGGGGCCGGTTTCAGCCTATTCCCTCAGACTCCTGGATGCAAACTGAATAACCTTCTCTCTTTTCTCAAAGAATCTTT
Organism: Pitta sordida; assembly: GCA_013390025.1. Classification (NCBI taxonomy): domain Eukaryota; kingdom Metazoa; phylum Chordata; class Aves; order Passeriformes; family Pittidae; genus Pitta; species Pitta sordida. The sequence continues at coordinate 117,962 of WEKX01001223.1, read as the reverse complement.
GGGTTCGTGGCCAAGAGCCAGACAGACTCGGAGAACCTCTGTCACCTGTTTGCAGAGTACGACACGGTGCAGCCGGTGTCACTCGTCATCGACCTGCTCCGCCAGCTCCTGCCTTGCCCATAGGGACAGGACCTCGGAATGCCTGGGGCTGGCAGCTGCCCACACACTGCCGAGCTTCTCCTGCTCTCCTGCTCCTGCTTCTGAGTTGCATTTTGGCAACAGCTCATATTTATGCTCTTTTTTATATATATACCATCACGTCAGAACTCTCAGAGGTTTTCAGCTCTGGTGGGATGAGATGCTCCTCCAGGCCTCTCTACGAGGCACCAGCTGCCCAGTGGAAGCTGTTCCAGACTGGGACTGAGTGATGGGACAGGAGCTGTGCTCCTGATGGAACCATTGCACTCACTGTCTGCTGTGGAGGACCCCAGTGCTCTGGCTGAGGTTCCTACCAACCACGGGGACCCCCTGTGCTCGGGGTGTCCAAGCTGAGGCGGGTCATGGAGCTGAGCTGAGCTCCCACCCTCAGGGACTCGGCCCTGACTCCCTCAGCGCCGTGGGAGGGGAGGTCTGGGGCACATGGGGGAGGACTCACGCCCCTGAGCAGCACCAGAAGGCAGCTTTTGCAAATCAAAGTGTATAAAATTACTAAACCCTGCTGGAAACCTGCTGCCCTCAAGGAGCGAGCAGCATCCACAGGCAGGAATGTCGGAGCAACGCGTTTTTCCCGATGCTGGGAAATTCTCCTGCCCTTTTTCGCAGAGGGGGATTACGGGCGGGCTCGACCTCCCGGCACTGCAGAGAGCTGGGAAATAAACGGTGACATTTTCATGACAGTAAAACATCGGGTTTTTGGAAATGACTTGCCTGACTCTGAGCCAGCTCCTCGGATGACGTAAATTGGCGCGGCCTCGAGGATCTGATGCCGCCCTGATCTGCGGCAGCTGAGGGGTCGGCTCCTGCTGCAGCTCGGAGCAGAGAGCGGCTCCGAGGCCTCCACACTCCCATCTGCCTCAGTTCTCACTCACCTGGTGCCTCTGCGATGGTTTAATGTGTTTAAAACCCTCCCAGGGGTATTTCCAATAAAGCAGGGGAGTGTTTATCAGGCACAGGCACTGCAGGGATGTCAGCAATGGAGACACTTGATGGCTCAGGGGACTCATCCATGGCAGAGGGTCCCTCTCCTCCAGCCAGGCCATGGAGCAGCGGCTCTTGGCCGTGACCAGAACAGATCCTGGGGTCACTGCAGGGGAGCACATGGGGCTCTGGAGCTCTGAGAGGAGACATGAGCAGCTTTGTCCCCCTCTGGTCCCTCTGCCCCCTCCTCAGCCAGAACCCAGCACCCCGGGCCCATGGGATCCCTCTGGTTCTGCCGTCCCCATCGTGCTGCAGGGACCCAGGGGCGTGTGGCACCCCAAGGCCAGGCTGAGGGACCCCATCCCAAAGGCAGGCCCAGGACCCCCAGGGCTGTGCTCTGTTGTGGTTATTGCAATTCTGGTCAGGATCAGCACACAGGGAATGGGAACAGGGAAGGGTTTGGCTCCACACGGTGCTTTGGGGGGGTCGTGCTGCCCCCCCACCCCCCGCGATCCCGTCCAGCCCTGGCAGCCCCCGGCACAGGGCCAGGGCTCGAGGCCGGGCTCCAGGAGCGCTGGCGTCGGCGCTGGTCCGACGTGCTGTGCCAGCAGATTTCTGGGCTTTCTGGGCTGTCTGTGTTGGCTGCGGCCGCCTCCGGCCCCGTCCCGGGGGGTGTTTGCACAACCCCAGCCCCGGCGGCCGGGCGGCTCCGGGAACCGGAGATCCCAACCCGGGATGGCACCGGAGCCACCGCGCAGGGACCCGGGATCTTCCTGCGCCACGACCGCGGGCAGCACCGGCTGCAGACAACGGGAGACGAGCCGAGCTGCAGCCGGGAGCATCGGGAGGTGTGCGGCCGCATCCCGACAACGCTCCGAGCGGAGCGGGGGGTGCCCGGTGCGCCCTGGCACCAGCCGGCTGAACGTGTGCCGAGGGCTGTGGCTCATCAAGGCCAGTGGCGCTGCCTGGCCACAAGCCCGTGTCCCTGGAGCAGCCGGTGCCTGTCCCTGTCTGCCCCTGAACTTTGAAGCTTGTCCATGGTCCCCTCCCAGTCTGGCGCCGTCTCTCGGGCCCCGTGTCACCGCGTAGGGCCGGCGGTGACAGTCCTGAGGAGGCAAGAAATTGTTTGCCTCCCACCCCATTCCTGCTGGGTGGAAGTTATTCCAGAGCTTTGTGAGCACTTGGGTTTCCAGGGCCGCTGGTCCCCAAACACAACACGGGACAGGGGCAGTGAGCAGAGCCTGTCCCCACACCGGTGGGGTCCTGCAGACCCCTCGCTCTTCAGCCTCTCCCCTTCTCCCATCGTGTGAAGCCGTAAAAAATAAACCACCACTCAATAGAAACGCATCAAATAATGGGAAATTAAATACAGTAATTACCTTTTTTTTTTTCTTTTTTTGAGGATACAAAGGTTCAAGTGTACTGTAAAAGGGTTGGTGCTACACATGGGAGTCCAACGGGACGGGCTTGGCCCAGGAGGGACGGACAAGGACCCCTTGGGCATGGGGGGACTCGCTGGGGATGGGGGACACTGGTACATGGTCATGTGTAAATACAGCCCTAAACTACAGGAGAGATGCTATGAAACTCTGGAGCCCTCCAGGCCGGACATGAAACGTGCCCTGGTGCATCAGCATTCCCAGGAATTCCCAGACTGGGAAAGGCCCCGGTGGATCTGCCCTGGTATGTGCAGGGAGGGGCTGAGTGGCCAAGGCCAGCGCGCTGGCACTGCCACCACACCCTGTGCCCCACTGTGGGATTGGCAGCGTGACTGGCCGTGGTCCCAGGGAAGCACCTGCGGCATCCTGGGACACCCATCCTTGGCACGGTGGCACTGGGAGACTGGGGGAGAAGCAGGGGCAGGGACACCCCTCCCCACCGAGGGCTGTCCTGGCAAAGGGACTCAGGTTAGAAGCTGTTTGAGCAGGGCCAAGGGCAGCCAGAGCAGGCAGCGATCCAGGGGGTGCCAGGGCAGGAGGGGATCTGGGAGGGCATGGGGGACAGGCAGAGAGTGTTTCACTAAAACTGAAACATTTCCTTCCCATCGGGGGCCTTGGCCAGGGCAAATCCACACGGAAAACTAAAAGCTCCCACTGAGGCCGTGGAGCTGGGGTGGGTCAGGAGGGGATCAGGAATGTCCCCTCCAGCTTTGGCACACTCGCCGTGGCATTTTTACGTGCTTTGTTTCCAGCCCAGCTTAAAGAAAAAAAGAAGGGAAAAAGAATAGCTACAAAATCAGGGACAATTTCTGAGCCGAGAACTTTGTGCTGGTGAAATCTGCTGATCGCATCATGGAGACATTCCAGAATCCATCCTGGTTTTGTCACATTGGCCAAGAAGAGAAGACGGGAGCCATCTCTGCAGTGCTCCAGTCCCCGGGGCTGGAGAATGCCAGCCTCAGGGCCACACAGTCATTTTCGAGATTCCACCAATGACATTTTTTAAATACAGTAAAAAAAAACTAACAAAAAATGGGGAAGAAAGAACTCAAAACAAAAGAAGATTTTCCTGCTTGGGACACATTTCCTGGATATCCCTCATCCTTCCCACCCTCCCCTTGGACTCGATGCCTGTGAGGGCCTCTCTCACCCCAGGGATGGTGAAGGGGGGACAGGATGGATGGGAGGCTTTGTCCCTGCCCAGGGAGCAGGGTGGGGCTGGGGGGCTGCAGAGGGGAGGGGAGAGTCTCCTATTGCTCTGTGTGGCTGTGCTGCCCATCCCACACACACACTCTGGGCGAGATGCTGGCAGGGAGGGCGGGCAGTGGCAGGGGCATCTCCCCAGGCCCCCCAGTCCTTGCCTGGGCAGCCTCCCGCTGCTGGGAAGGGCAGGATGAGGCACTTCTCCTGCTGCCCACGCAAAGGTCTGGCGTGGATGGCACAGCACTGCAGCAGCGGTGCTGCCATGGCACCCCCCGAGGTGCTGCCTTGCAGGGCTGGGGTGAGAACTGGGGGGGGCACCACGGGGCAGCGGCAGCAGAGCCGAGGGTGCTCCTCCACCCGCTCCCCCGGGGGACCCCGACACCGGCCCCAGGGCAGCATCGTCCAAGCCGTGTCCGTGTGGGATGGAGGTGCCACTGGCACGTGCTGGGACCCCCAGCAGTGGCGGGTAGTGGTCATGGCATGGGTCGCAGTGCCGTGGGCAGCCCGTGGTGCAGAGCGGGGCAGTCCAGGGAGCACCCCGGGGTCCCCCAGCACCGGGGCGCTGCTCGGTGGTCACGTCCCCTCTCCTGCTCTCCTAGGCAGCCTCGGCAGGGTCCTGGCCGCCTTGGTCACGGTCACATGCTGTCTGCCAGCTGGTGACAGTCCAAGTCCCCCTTCAGCTCCAGGAAGCCCGGCAGCTTCACCCCCGTCTTGCGGTCCACACACCAGCACTTGCCGCGCTGCCCGTCCAGCGCCGGGTGACACTGTTGGTGACAAGTTCAGTGAGGGACATCCAGCCTGGCCTCCATAGCCCCATTCCCTCAGGCTGCCTGGTCTGGGTCACCAGGAGGTGTCACAGGGGCTCCATCACCCCCATCCCACCCTGGGGCTTTCACCAGCACTGAAAGGGTGGTTCCCACCAACACAGGAGCCAGGTGGGCTCTGCTGTTCTCTGTCACTCTCCTGCCCATCCATCTCCCCTTCTCAGCCTCATCCTGGCACTCGTGCCCCCCCTGTGATGGGCAAGAACCCGTCCTACCTGCTTGGGGTGGAAGTTGCCGTTGCGGTCGCAGTTGGGGATGGGGATGACATACAGGTCCTCGTGGGTGCGGGTCTGCGAGGCCGCCAGCCGCTCCAGCGCCCGGTGCAGCTCGCTCTGGCACGAGCCCTGTGCCTGCAGGAAGAGGGTGCTGAGCTGGGCACAGGGCTGGCACGTGCCCCCCGCCCCAGCACCCCCAGGACCCCGACCCTGGAGCACCCACCCTGCCCTCCCCAGCCCTGCCCGTGCTCACTATGGGCCGCGTGTCCTCGCGGTGCTGAGGGCCCCCGCTGTTGCGCATCTTGTTGCCGTTGTTGACCCTCTTCGCCTGCTGCTTCTGCAGGCACTTGCGGTCATGGATGCTGCAGGGGTTGAAGCTGTTGTTGGGGTGGTCGATCTCCTCCTTCTCTGCAGGGATACAGACCGAGGGGGCTCAGTGTCACAGGGCAACCCCAGGGATGGCAGAGCCCCACCATGGTGCCACTTGCACCTTCAGGAATGATGGGCAGTGGGTGCTGCCAGACCTCACATCACCCCCTCTGGTCCCCACGGGCGTCAACCCCAGCCCCAGGTCCCCTCCTGCCCTTGCCACTGCACCACTGGGCAAGATTCAACTCGTTAACCACGATTAACAACTTGCTGCCATGTGTCTGTTATTGTAGGGTCGCTGTGAGCGCTGGGCGATGGCTCCAGCCCTGACAGCCACGTGCCACCAGGCACTGGCTTCTCACCCACAGCACCAGAGTCATGGGGCTGGAAGGTGACCCTGGCACACACCTCCAGCCCCCCAAAAGCTGCCCTTGAGTTGCTGCGGTGGGAACAGGGCACTGGGGTGGTGCCGAGCCCCTGCCAGGCCCTGGGGCGGCACCGGGCGCCACGGCCGGGAGTGGAGCCGTGCTCTGCCGCGGGGCACGGCCCCTGCCAAGACATGAAAGAAGAAATTCCTGGAATAAGAAAGTTAATCTCCCGTGGGGCCGATCCCAAAAGGCGGCGCTTGGCATCCCTGCCTGCACCAGGAGCGCAGCCAAGCTGCCGGCCCAGATGTTGGCAGCTGGACGCAGCATCATGAGACGAGCGCTCGGCGTGACTTTAGCTTTTCAAAAGCCGCCGGTTCCTCTGGTTTTGGGGCCCGTTAAGACTCTGCAGAGACGGGGACGCCCTGGATTGCCGGGATTCCTTCTGTGCTTGGAGCCGCCCCAGGCACAGCCCCAGCAGTGTTTTGCCCCTCAGACTGCCTGGGCTGCCCAGGGAAGCAGCCAGGGCTCCCTGCCCGAGGTTATCCTGGGCTTGGGCTTAAACGAATCAATATTGCAGCCGGCAGCAGGAAAGACCTTCCCAAACCATGCTGGGAGTGGTCACCATCAGAGGTAGCACCCAGGGGTTCACAGAGAGTGCTGGATGATGCCCGGCACTGGCCCTTCCCACAGGGTGGAGTCAGAGCCTCCTGCCCACCACATCCCCACGGGATCCTGGCTCTGGTCTGCCCTCAGCACCTCATGCCACGGCTCCTGCAGCGCAGGGCTCCTGGCCCAGCTCCTGGGGGCCTGGTTAAAGTCCACAGCAAAGCCCCAGTCAAAGCCCCCTCCCTCAGGGGTGTTATTTGCTTTTTGCTTAATCTGTCCATTTTTTTCCAGGAAGTGGCTCATGCCCTTGAAATTTGAAATACGAGCCCAAAGTCTCCAGGACCCTGCACAGAGCAGTGCCAGCGCCAGCCCTGGCAGCACCAGCCACGGGGCCATGGCGCAATGTGGGTGCTGGTGGCAGAGCCCAGCCAAGGGCTCGAGGGCTCAGGCAGGGATGTTCCTTCCCTCCTCTGCATTTCCACGGGGAGACACACGAGGAAGAGCTGGGCAGGAGATTTGGCACCCGTGGGGACCACCGTGCTGAATTCCTGGCACCTCCCTGTGCCGCTCCCACGCTGTGGAAAAGCAGGACCTGGAGGCACCGGCACTGCCTGCTCTGCCCCCGCAGGGGAAGCCCTCACCAATCCTGGCACAGCCAAACCTCCCCTCCTCCCCCCACCGGCCACCTCAGGAGCATCAAATCTCCCGGCTTAAATAAAACCAGATGCCAATAACGTTTTCATAAGGTCACATGAAACTCCGGTGCCTCTGGGCAGTGAGGCAGCTCCTGCCAGCACTCGGGACCCATGGTCCCCACTCACGCTGCAGCTCCAGCATCCCTCCCTGCCACGAGGATCACTGCTGTCCTTGGGGTGACTGTCCCACCGCCCCACTAAGTGACACGGAGCAGCTCAAGGAACCTCTCAGCTCCCAGCAATGCGGCTGGAGCAGAAAACTCCTCACACTCAGCACAAAGACATGGGAAAAACAAGTGTGTGGAGCCAAGAGCTGCCACCCCCTCACTGCCCTGGGGCAGCCCGATGTGCCACCAGTGCAAGGCCATCACCACCCCGGAGGGATGGAGGGCACGGGGGTCCCTGCTCAGTTTGGGATAGAAGCCAGTGCCAGCGGGATGGCAAGGGTGCTGCCCTCGCAGACCAGCCACCCGCCCCGGCAGGAGGAGGGTTCCTGCCCGGCCCGTGGACAGGGGACACAAACGAGTCATTCAGCATCGCCTTCAATTAACAGGAGCTGCAAATGAGGTTGGTCACGTGTCGAACTTGTGATTCACAGCGCTGAGCCCGAGGGAGCGGGTGAAGGGCTCCGGCTCCACCGCGCGGATCCTGCGGGAGCAGAGCCCGGGGCAGCCGGCGAAACCCCGTCCGTGTGTGTCCCTGGGGAGGGACAAGTGTCAGGGACCCCCAAAGCTCCAGCTCCACTTCCCCCCGTGCCACCAGCCCCGGCGTGAAGGACATCCAGTGCAGACAATTCCCTGCAGGGACCAGAGGCTGGCCGGGAGCAGCACCCAGCCTGCAGAAACACAAGCCTGGATGAAGCCCCACCCAAGGGGACAGAGGGGACATGGCAAAAGCCTGGCCTGGAGAACCCCAGCCTGTCCTGCCTGTGCGCTGTCCAGGGCTCACCCACCGCCTCTCTCCCAGTCACTGCACACAGGAAGGAAACAGGATCTGTCCCAGCTTTACAGAGACCACACGGGGTGAACGCAGCTCCCATGGGGTCAGGTTTTCCCAAACATAATCAGTTTACCCAGCATTAAATCACTCGTCATGTGCGCTGGGGAATATGTCCTCACCTCCTCCTGGCTGCCACACACCGGCTCAGTCACCACCACCCACCGACTGTGCCGGAAAGCCACGGCTGGGACCTCCTGCAGCCAACCCCGGCACAGGGCTCTGGCCGAGGAGCGGGATCCCAGAGCCAGACGGGAGCTGGCAGGGCTGGGAGCGGGAGGCAGGGGCTGTCGCATCCTCTGTGTCCCCCAAGTCTCGGGTGAGCAGAGAGGCTCTGTGCTGGTGCTGGAGCCGGGAGCCACGTCCAACCCTTCAGAAAACCCAGCCTTAGTCCAGCCCCCCGATCCCAGCCTCTTCCCTGGAATGCGGAGCCCCCCGGCCAGAGCCCCCAGACAAAGTGTTTACTGTAGGAGCCGCGCGTTAACCGCTTCCCAGCCGAGCCTGCCCGGCACCCGCTCAGCCCTGGGGCCACGGGCACGGCCGGGGGCACCTGCTCCCTACGCCCCTAAATAGGCATTTAATTCCCTTCTGCTGATCCCGAGGGGACCTGTCAGAGTCCAGGGCGCCCTTGCTGTGCAGCAGCGATGGAGCCTGCAGCCCCCAGCCCCACACTCCCACTGGCTCTGGGCTGCTGGAGTGGGTCAGGGACCCACAAATGGACATCCCGTCGGACCGAGCAATGTGCTGTGGGTGTCCTGCCCACATCCTGCCGGGCTGTCCTGGACACAGGGGCTCCCCAGTGCCCACACACCCATCCTGCCACCTGCGACACTGCCAGCCATCACCGTGCCCGGTGGGTGACCCGGCTCCCACGGCCACCCACCCATCCCCAGCCAGGCCAAAACACCACGGGAAGGAAGGGAAAAAATGCGAGTCTGTTTCCTAAAGGCTCTGGGAAAAAATGTTGCATTACACGGGGCACAGCCAAAACCAACAGGGCTTGGCAGCGCGGCGCAGCCCCGGGCCAGGGAGCCCAGACAGCTCCTGCAGGATGTGGGATGAGGACAGACAGGGCAGGGGGGCTCCACAGTGGACCCCATGCCAAGCACTCCCGGAGAGCTCCTGTCCCTACAGGGGGGCAGCTGGAGAGGCCCATCTGCAAAGGGCATTTCTCACGGTGGGGATACTGGCAGAGCTGTGCAAGGAGGGAATGGAGCCGGGATCCAGCCCTCAGGATGAGCAGGGGCAGACACTGATCGAGTCCCTTCTGCCCCTCGGGGAGCTCCAGGTGACCCCGCGTGGGGACCCAGGGCCAGGCCATGCTGCGGATTGTCCCGTGTTGAGATGCCGCTTCCCAGCCCCAGGGGACACGATCCTGGTCACAGCCTACAGGATGGGAAAGGGGGAGCAGAGTGTCCAGACCCACCGACTCCTCCCCCGGGAGGAGTGTGACCTGTGCGGCTCTGGGCTGGGCTCCCACCACCAGCTCTGCTCCCGGCCCCCAGACCCTGCCTGAGCGCCAGGGGGGTGGCACAGGGCCACAATCAACACCTGCCAGAGACTCCCTGGGCAGACAGACGTAGGCAGAGAGTACAGGCAGCAGCTCCTCCAGCCTGGCCCTGCCTGGCCCCGCTGCCCTGGCCAGCACAGGATGGACACAGCTCCTGGCAGAGCCCAGCACAGCCCTCGGCCGGATCTGCCTGCGAGGGAAGCAGGTGCCCCGCGGCCTCTTTTCCTGTTTCCTCACAACTCTGCAGGCAGAGCTCCTGGCAGCATCCCAGGGAAGGGGTCACTGTGCAATGGGAGCTTCCTCAGTAGCTGGGATGTGTCCCCAGGGGCTGCAGGTGCCCTGCAGGGCTGGCCCTCGGTCCCAGGGGCACTTTGCAGCCAGGGGGGCACAGCAAGGGACAAGTCCCTGTGAGGTTACCCACTCCAGCACTGCCGTGCCCATGCTGGGTAAGGATGGCACAAATGTCAGCCACTTGCACCAGGCCTCCTGCAGTCCACCTCCACTCCCTCCCTGGGACAGGCTCCCTGTGTGCCCATCCCGGGCTGTCCTGTCCCCTCCTGTCCCTTGGGGTCATGGAATGGTTTGGGTTTGAAGGAACCTTAAAGACCACAGAGTTCCACCCACTGCCGTGGGCAGGGACACCTTCCACTAGACCAGGTTTTTCCAAGCCCTGTCCAACTTGGCCTTGGACACTTCCAGGGATGGGACGGCCAGAAATACTCCAGGCAACCTGTGCCAGTGCCTCAGCGCCCTCACAGGGAAGAATTTCCTCCTAGCATTTAATCGAAATCTCTCCTTTTTAGTTTAAAACCCTTCCCCTTGCCCTGTCACAATCTACTCGTGCAGAAGTCACTCTTCATCATTTTTATAAGCTCCCTTTAAGTACGGGAAGGTCCCTGGCAAGCCTCCTCTCGTGGCCCCAGCTCTCGCCAGAGTGAGCAGGGAGCAATTTGGTGCCGCCAGGAATTGTGCCACCGCCCCTGTGAGGGACAAGAACCCCCGGGCACCCCACCCCGGCCACCCACCCACCCGCGGCCGCCCCTCCGCCGCCTCACCTGGGGGCTGGAGGCTCTCCTGGATGGCCTCGACGTCGGCCAGGTCGGTGCAGATGCCCTGGCCGTGCATGAGGGTGCGGAGGGGCCGGGGCTCCCCGCGGGGTGGGTAGCAGCGCAGCCCCGCTCCGCAGCGCGCCGTGTACACCCCGCAGGCGGTGCCG
>WEKX01001223.1:80366-107264 GCA_013390025.1 Pitta sordida | reverse complement strand
ACCGGCTCCCCGCGCCCACCTGCCCCCGGTTCCCCGCGCCCCCCGCCCGGCACAGCCCGAGATAGGTTGAAGGCTGCCGGCACCTAGTGGCTGCTCGGGAAAAGTGGGAGCGGGCGGGAGCCCGGGGAGACCCGGCGTCCCCCGGGACCCCCGGACCTGCCAGTCCCCGCAGCACCGGGGACAGTGACCCCGAGAGACGGCGGGGAGCAGCCCCTGTGCCCGAGGGGACGGTTCCCGAGCGCCACCCGGGGCTGGCGACCCTCAGCTGCGCCCTGCGGGGTCTCAGAGAGCACTGGGGTTTGTAGCACCCGCAGGGGCTCGTCTGGATGCGCCAAGGGGTCGTGGGCACTGCAGGGGGGTCTTGGACATGCCGGGAATGGCCCTGTGGGGCCCTGGTGTGAGGGTCGGTGTAGTGGGTGGGAAGAGGAGCAGGGCCGCCTGTAATGCAGGGCCTGGGCTGAGAACCCCAAACTCATCTCAGGGAGGAATACATTTAATGCTTAAACTGGCATTTTGAGGCCTGAGTGACACTGCTGGTGGCACTGCCATGGGGGCTCTCAGGGCCACCCTCTCTCCCTGCTGTGCTGGTGAGACACCAAGTGCAGGCAGGACAGGGAGAAGGAGAGGGACAGGGACAGGCAGGGTCTGTGTCCCCCATGTTCCCCAGCTCTGGCAGGGGCCCCACCAGGCATCATGACATGGTGCTGGCACTGCTGCACGGTGGCCATGACTTGGGGCAGAGGCGTCAACCTTGACTCAGTGTCCCAGTGGGGACCAAACCCAAACAGGTGCCTGGCTCTGCTCAGGCTGCAGCACCTTATCAGGCCTTGGCAGTGCCGTGCGCCCGCTGGGGAGGCTGTTGTGTCTGCGGGCAGAGGCAGCGCCAGCGGCCGGTGGGGCACGCGGGGGACAGGGACAGCGTCCCCCCCTCTGCCCGGGCACTGCTACTCTTCCAGGTCCCTGTCCCAGCACCATCCTGCAAGTCCCAGCACCATCCGGGGGGGGCCCATCTGTGCTGCCCCCACCTCAATCACAGCCCCACATGGAGGGAGCTCAGTGCTGGTGCTTGGTGCTCCGTGCAGCCCAGCTCCCCACCTGTGACGGGACAGCCCCATGCCCGCAGCCCTTGGCAGGGGGCTCTGTGGGATTCCCAGAACTCTGGGGATCCAGGCTGGCCGTTGTTTGCTGCAGCGAGATCTGGAGCCCACCCGAGCGCTGGGGAGCCCTGCAGGTCAGCAGGAGGCAGGGACAGAAGGTGAGCTGGGGGTCAGAGAGGGCTGGAACCCCCCCAGCCGAGGGTGCCCAGTGAGACCCCAGCCCCTCTGCACACAGTGTGGGAGCTGGTGCCTGCACACACTGCTGGCCACAGGTGTCACAGGTGTCACAGCTCTGGCACCTCCAAGCACCAGCAGCTGGGCAGACCCCCAGGGACCATCCAGGGCAGATGCCCCTTGTTCTTAGCCAGCCCCTTGCTCTGCTGGATTTACTCCCCATTTCCAGGCAGCTTCTCCTCCCCAGCCCTCCCTCACCTCCCTCCTGGCAGCTCCTCCTGACCCTGGCTCCCTTCCCGCGGCTCCCACTGCCCTCGGTGGCCCTGGCTGGTGGGACAGACTGTGACCTGGCTGCGTGGGTGCTCAGCACCCGCCTGATGCGGCCCGTGGGATGCGGGTGTGGGTGCCGGGGCGGGCGGGGGGCGTGGCGGGGGCCGCTGTGATAACTGCAGGCGCCGTGCCGGGGCCCCGGGAGCAGACGGCACAGGCGAGCAGGATGAGCCAAGGACCCCCAGCCTGGGCAGCCAGGCCCCGAGGCAGCGCCCCGAGGAGCCTCCTCCGCACCCTCTGCATCCTCTCGGTGCTGGCCGGGCACCTGAGCCCTGCCACGGCCCAGTGGTTTTACATGGGCTCGGAGGATACCACCCCAGATCCAGGCACCAGCCTCACGGCCCCCACTCTGGAGGGGGAGGAAGGTAAGCAGGGTGGGATGGGGGCATGGCTTCCCCGGCACCCCAAACTCCTGCCCCCCAGCATGGAGGGGTACCTGGAGGGTGGGGTGTGGGATGCTGGGGTCTTGGGCTGCCGGTGGCACTGCTGTGGCCATGGCAGGTGCTGAGAACTGGGAATGCTGTGCCACCCTGGTGCCCCTCCAGCCCTGCCACCTCCCATCACGTCACTCCTTTGCTCCTGCAGACGCAGACGCCGGCGTGGAGCCCACACGGAAGGTGCTTCTGAGCAAGCCCCCGCTGGCAATGGCCCCCAGACGCCGGGACCACCTCACCAGGGGCACAGTGAAGGGGCCAGGCCATGCCCCACCACGCACACGAGGCCAGGTACCTTTCCCTGGGCAGTGCACCCCCTCCAGCTCCTCCATCCCCAGCTGCTGCCTGGCTCCTTGCCACGTCCTTCTCCTTATCCGTGCCCTGCCTGCACACAGCAGCCTGTGTGTGACTCTGCCCCTTCTGCCCCCTTGGAATGGAGCCACAGCAGCTCCCGGTGTCCCCCTGCATGGCACAGCCCCATGGGCCCCCACCCCAGGCTGGGAGCAGGGTCCCACCTGCCCCCCAGGATCCCCCTGACCCCCACACTGAGCAATCCCTGTCCGTCCCAGCAGCACCGACCCACGGCCACCCCGGAGATCTTCGAGGGGAGCGCGGTGGAAGAGGAGTTCCTGCAAATCCAGGTGATGGAGGGGATCTAGTCCCGGCAAGGGGCTCTGGGGGAAAACAGCCCGGCAGGGAGGGACAGGGATGGTGTCTGGGCTCTCACACTCAGCTCCTTCTCTCCTCCACACAGACGACAGCGAAGGGGCTGCCCCGGCGGGTGCCCCCGGCCCCGGAGACGGACCCTGCCCTGCAGGTGAGGGGGGTATGCAGGGCACTCCTGTCGGACACGGCGGCCGGGGCTCTGGTCCCACAGCTCACTGCTCTCTCCCTCTCCAGATGCACAACGGCTCCGGCTGCGTCTGCCCCGTGCGCCCCGGCCCTCCCGGAGCTCCCGGCCCCAAGGTGGGGTGGTCGTCCCTAGGGAGGGGCAGAGGGTTGGGGGGACCAATAGGGACACACTGCGAGACATCCTGATGCTCTTTTGTCTGTGCGAAGCCCTTTTGGCTGAGGATTTGGACTGTGACTTTGGGGTCTGGGTTGGGGGGTGGCAGGAGGGCTTCAGGCGGGCTCCAGTGAAGGGAAGTGTCTGGAGCCCAGAGCCAGAATCTATCTTTCCTGGACAGGGAGAGAAAGGTGACCGAGGGTACCCGGGAGAGAGAGGCCAGCCCGGAATCTCAGGGGACAGAGGGAAGACTGGCAGCCCAGGACAGCCAGGTCACCAGGGGCCCCGGGGACCTCCAGGTCCTCCAGGACCACCGGGGCCCCCGGGACCTCCAGGCACCTGGGGAGCCAGGAGCCCACCCGCCCCTGCCGCCCTCCCCGAGGGATCGGAGAAGGTGAACACCGGGGCGGGGACACGGGCAGGGGTCGCCGGTGCTGGCCGTGGTGTCAGTCCCGGCAGGACCGGCAGGGACGGGGAGGGCTGTGCGTGCCCATGAGGGTGGGCAGCCCAGAGGAGGGGGGCCAGGGGATGCCACACGGCAGTTCTGTGACTCTGCTTTCTCTCCTCTCTCCCTCCAACCTGACAAGCAGCTGGGAGCCTCCAGCCCTGTGGGAAACCCGGGGCCCCCAGGCCCCCCCGGGCTGCCCGGCATGCCCGGCCCCCCAGGCTACCCAGGCCATGATGGCCCCCCGGGGGTCCCTGGGCGGGAGGGAAAGCCAGGACCCCCCGGCCCTCCAGGGGCTGTGGGACCACCCGGTTTCCCTGGGGCTGAAGGATCTCCAGGGTCTCCAGGCTCCGCTGGACCAGATGGACCCCCAGGGGCACCAGGGCTCCCAGGGCCTCAGGGCCCCCCCGGGTTGCCTGGGCACGAAGGACCTCCCGGTCCCACAGGACCTGTGTCACACCCTGGAAAACCAGGGCTCCGAGGGGAGCCAGGATTCCCAGGACTAAAGGTAAGGGAGTCCCAGGACTAAAGGTAAGGGAGTCCCAGGTCAGCCCATCCACGGCCCTGGGGTAGGATGGGGTACCTGGGCTCACCAGCCCCTCACCCTGCCCCCAGCACCGAGCCCTCAGAGGGCTCCAGGGCAGCCACTGTGGGGTCTGGGGGACACGGGGGCTCAGCCCCCACACTCACCACCCTGTGCCTTGTGTCCACAGGGCGAGAAGGGCGAGCATGGACTGCCAGGCATGCCAGGGAGCCCAGGACTCACCGGAGAGATGGGGCCCCCCGGCATGCCTGGTCCCATGGGGCCACCAGGACCACCGGCGGATTACAGGGCGAGTAGCAGGTCCGGGGCTGTGGGTGCTGGGGAGGGGCACCCCAAGCTCACCCTGCACATCCTCTCCTTGTAGTGTGACTCGCGCCATGCAGGGCATCGTGGATCGGCCGGACCACCGGGCCCCAAGGTGAGCCGGGCAGTGGGCGTTGTGGGCAGGGGGTCTTGGCCATGGAGCCCTGACCAACGAGCTCCCTGGTGGGTGGTACTGCCAGTGCAGGGGGGCTTGGGGGCACCCCTGGAGCTGGGTGCTGACAGGATCTCTGACTTTTCTTCCAGGGAGAAAAGGGCGACCCCGGAGAGCCGGTTTGTAACCATGAGCAGTGGCACGGGGGGAACTGGCTGAGGGGTCCCAGACTGGCACCAGACACCCCAAACGGGGTGGGGCACTAGTGGCACAGGCAGACACACACCTGTGCCAGCAGGCAGTGTACCCAGCACCCCCTGTCTCCAGCACCCAGCACAGCCTCTAATCCTGTGTCTCTCTGTGGCTCACCCAGGGGTGCTGTTATGGGGAACATGGGTGCAAACCAGGCCACCCTCCCTTCCCCAGCACCGGCAGCCAGCCCCGCGCCTGGGGGTCCCTCAGCGGGTACCGGACGGTGAGTGCTCAGCGGGAGGGGTGCCTGGGGACCCCAGGCCAGCCTTGGGAACATGGTTTGCCCCCCCCCAAGCGACCCCACAGGGCCCACAGCCCCAGCTGGGATGGAGGATGGAGATCAGTGTCAATCTTTTTCCTTCTTTCCCTGCAGGACAGCAAAGAGGAACCAGAGATTTATGGAGCGCTCATCCCCCATGTGAGAGTCACTGCCTGGCCTGAGTCTGTGCTGCCCCAGCCCAGGGACAGCAAGGGGGTGTCTCACAGCTGCCCCCTCAAAGGGCAGCACCAGAACAGCCCAGTCCAATCTCCTGCAGGGTCTTCGAGGTCCCCCCGGGAACCCTGGCCCCCCTGGCCCCCCCGGCCCTCCTGGCCCTCCTGGTCCCCCAGGTCTCCTCTACTTCAACGTAAGGCCCAGCACGGGTGTGCACACACCTGTGTCAAGAGCACACACACCCTCCTGTGAGCGTGCACAGCACCAGGGCCCCCCCAGACATGCCTGTCTTTCCTTCCAGAGGGTGTACCCAGTCCGTGGCCAATCCCCCTGCAAGCAGCCGGTAAGACATGGCCTTGCTGTCCCCGAGAGTCCCCGTCCCCTCCTTGTGCACCAGGAAGGGTGTCCCTGTCCCCTTGCCTGGCAGCACTAACAGGCTCTGTTTGCCTTCGCAGGCAGCTGCAGACCCAGGCTGGGCAGCAGGTGAGGGCATTTCCCAGGTGTTTGAGGGGGGCTCCAGATTCCTGGAAACACCTTTCCTGAAGTCTTACCTCTCTCCCTGGGTGCTGGGGCTGCGCCAGCACGTGTTCTTGGCACCACTGCTGGCTCTCCCACCCGCTCCCACCGCACCCCTGCGGGGCCAGATCCCATGGGAGCATCCAGGCTGTATGCTGGGACACCTTGTGACCCCTCTCTGGGCTCTCCAGATGCCAGCATCCCTCAGGCGGATTCCCGCGCTGATCTCCGGGTGAGTCCTGGCTGTGGCTGTGGGCGAGCCCCCCCGAGCTGCCCCCCGCTTCCCCTTCCCCCACAGCAGGGCCCTGACCCTCTGCATCCCCCCAGCTCCAGACGTGGGTGTTCAGGTCCAAGGAGCTGATGGTGAAGGCGAGCGCTGCTGTGCCCGAGGGGAGCCTGGTCTATGTGCAGGAGGGGAGCAGCGCCTTCCTCCGGACCCCCTCTGGCTGGAGCCGCCTCCTGGTACCATGGGGGTCCCTCGAGGGGCTGGGGGGGGCAGGATCCAGGGCTGGATTTGGTACTGGGGCAGCAGATCCCCGTGAAGAGGTGGGTTCCCCCTAACCCGTCCCTCTGCTCGTGTCACTGAGCAGCTGGAGGATTCGCAGTCGCTGTTGGCTGGTGACGACCCCTCTGCCTCCACCCCACAGTACCAGGTGAGGGGTGTGGGAGTTGTAGGGTCTGCCCATGTCCCTGAAGGGGGACAGACACCATGGGACTGTCCTCTCCCTCTTCCTCCCCTTCTCCTCTCCACCCAGGAGGCCAAGCGGGTGCAGACGAGAGGCCCCAATGTGGTTTCACCTGTGCAGTCACCAATGGACTCACTGGTGAGACCTGCTGAGGACTGGGCTGTGCTGGGAGGGATGTGCCATGGGGATGGGTTGGATGTCAGCAGGGCAGTGCCAGGCTGGCACACCCAGAGCCTGGGGTTGTGTCAGTCTGGGCAGAGGGATGCGTGTCCCTGGACTGACCTGAGCTGTGTTATTCCAGGCTCGGAAGGAGGAGGACAAACAAGGGCTGCTCGAGATCCCACCAACCACCATCGCCCCACGGATCCCATCGGTAAGGAATGCCTGGCCCCCGTGGTGGGAGAAGGGGCAGAGATTCCTGGGGGACCCTAATCCTGGCTCACGCCCTCTGGGAATGGAGGAGCAGAGCCCCAACACCTCCCTGGCACCCCCCAGCTCCGCCTGGCCGCGCTGAACGTGCCCCTCTCGGGTGACATGAGCGGGATCCGTGGTGCCGACCTGCAGTGCTACCGGCAGTCCCAGGAGGCCGGACTCTACGGAACCTTCCGGGCCTTCCTGTCAGCCCCCAACCAGGACCTGGCGTCCATCGTCAAGCGGACGGACAGGACCCTCCCCATCGTCAACCTGAAGGCAGGTACCCCTGTCCCCGGGGAGGCTGGGGGTGACAAAGCCCCGCGGCTCCCAGTGAGCTGTGGTGGGTGGGGAACTCCCTCCCAGTCCTGCCGTGCTCGGTGCTTCTGGGGAGCTGCCGGAACCAAGAGCAAGTTCTTGCCCACACGTGGTGGGCACAAGGGCATCCCCCTGGCCCCTGGCTCAGCACCACGGTTCGTGCCCACAGGGGCAGCTGCTGGCCAAGTCCTGGACCTCCCTCTTCGAGGGACAACCCGGTGCCACCCCACGGGGTCCCATCTACTCCTTCAACGGGCGCAACGTCCTGACAGATCCCCTCTGGTGAGTCCTGAACGGATCCCTCGGTGCGGGAGTGGGGTGGGGGGCTTTGCTGGGTCCCTCCCTGCCCCAGGGTGCCCCCAGCCCCTCTCACCCCGTGCCCACCCGCAGGCCCCGGCGGCTGGCGTGGCACGGCTCCACGGCGCGGGGGGGCCATGCCCGCCGCCGGGATTGCCAGGGCTGGCGCNCCCGGGTTCCTCCCCCGGTCTCTTCCCCTGCTCCCATCAGACCCCCCCGTTCCTCCGGTGTTTCTCCCCTCCACGTTCCCTTCAGCCTCTCCCCTCACGCCTCTCGCTCTCTCTGCCCCCGGCAGCCCGCGGACGAGAACGCCCGTGTGCGCAAGGCCGATGGCCCCAAGAAGCTCTCGGTGGAGCACATCTACCAGAAGAAGACGCAGCTGGAGCACATCCTGCTCCGGCCCGACACCTACATCGGCTCCGTGGAGCTGGTCACCCAGGTAAGGACCTGAGCCCCCCCACCCCTGCCCTCCCCGGGGTCACTAACAGCTGTTTACAAAGCACAAAATATCTGCTTATCAGTCACGAAACATCTGCTTTTTAGGAGGGGGTGGCATTGGAAAAGCGGCTCTGCCCTGGTGCTTAATAAAGTTCTGCCTTTTTTTTCCCCAGCAAATGTGGGTTTTTGATGAAGGCGTTGGCCTCAACTGCAGAGATGTGACCTTCGTGCCTGGCTTGTACAAAATCTTTGATGAGATTCTGGGTAAGGTGACAGATCAATTGAGCTGGTGAATGACAGCTTATTAACAAGGGTTTCATGTCTGTGAAACGGGAGCTGAACACAAGGAGTTAACTGGCACTGCTTAATAGCAGGTCGTTAATGAGAAACATTAACAAACAAAAAAAAAAAATAAAACTGATTTCAAAAATCCAATTACAAACCTGATTTCATTCGGCCCAACATTCTCCCCTTGATGTCAGCGGTTGGACTCGGTGCCCTCAGGGGTCTTTTCTAACTTTAATAATTCCATCACAACTTGTGGTGGTTCTCTTTGTAATTCACAAGGTATTTTCATGCCAAGATGAACTTTTGTGTCCGTTTTACTGAAACGCTTCACAGTTTAGTCTTGATCAAGAGTTTAATAAAATGACAACATTCTCTTTCCAGTCAATGCTGCAGACAACAAGCAGAGGGACAAAAACATGTCGTGCATTAAAGTCACAATTGATGTGTAAGTTTTATTTCCTTGCTGTTCTGCAAAGCTGGGCTGGCACTGGAGGGCTCCACCATGGGGCTGATCTGATTTACCCCAAATTTAATTCCCCGCTTGTGAAAACCTTTCTCTGTGCTCTGTCCCCTGGTCTCCCACTGAGGCCTGGCTGGAGAAACCGCTGCTGTTTCATCCCGTCTCTTCCTCCCTTGTTTTATCCTGGTTGAGCACAGAGGGTTGTGCGTGTTGGACCATTTGGGAGCAGATCTGGGGATTTGTGCGTTGCCTGTCCCCCCTCTGCTGGCAGCTGTTGCACTTGCTGAGCACAGATTTCCTCCCGACGAAATGGTGCCTTTCCCCAGAGCCTTCCTGCGACTTCCACCGCAGCTCAGTCACTTGCAGCCTTAAAAACTCACTTTTTGTGTTGTTTTATTTCCCTCCTCCAGAGAGAATAACACGATCAGCGTGTGGAACAACGGGAAAGGCATCCCAGTCGTTGAACACAAAGTGGAGAAGGTCTATGTGCCAGCTCTGATCTTTGGGCAGCTGCTGACATCCAGCAACTACGATGACAACGAGAAGAAAGTCACAGGTGGGGAAGAAGTTGTGCCCTGAGCTTGCAGAGTTTTGTTGCTTGTGTTGCTCAAGTGGCCACAAAGTCTGTGATTCTTTCAGATGGTTTTGGACGAGGGTAATAACACAAGTCTGTGTTCCTTCTAATTCCAGGGGGGAGAAATGGTTATGGAGCCAAACTGTGCAACATATTCAGCACGAAATTTACTGTGGAAACTGGATGTCGTGAATACAAGAAGTTATTCAAGCAGGTGGGAAGTTATACCTGATGTTTTCAGATGAGACCCTCAGTTTTTGTTTCCAAAATCCAGGCACACCTTGCGTTTAGTGATTAGGGTAAATCTGACCTACAGTTGCTCTACCACAAAACAGGTGGAGAAGGAAATGGGCAGCCAGCATCAGAATCTAGTTGTCAATATTTCATTTTTTTAATTTGAAAGTGTCTAAAACTCAGACAATCAACCTACTGCTGTTAAAAACTAAGGGAGTCCCTTGTGTGTGTTTTGACTTGCAACTCACAAAAGCTTCTTTCCTCAGACCTGGACAGACAACATGGGAAAGGCTGGAGAAATGAAGCTGAAACACTTTGATGGAGACGATTACACCTGTGTCACCTTCCAACCTGATCTGTCCAAATTCAAAATGACCGTTCTGGACAAGGACATTGTAGCACTGATGTCTCGGAGAGCTTATGATATTGCTGGATCCACAAAGGATGTCAAAGTTTTCCTGAACGGACAGAGGCTGCCTGTAAGTGAGCGTTGCAAAGAAACACAAACACCTGCATTTCTCGTGCCGTTCTGTTGAAGCCATTCCTGTCATCACACCCAGAGGATGTGCATTAAGTATTTATAGGAGCTGTTACCAGCCAGTTGTCTGCTCTCATCCGTGTGCAGGTGAAAGGATTCCGCAGCTATGTGGACCTCTATCTGAAGGATAAGGTCGATGAGACTGGGAATGCACTTAAGGTTATCCACGAGGAAGTCAATTCCCGCTGGGAAGTGTGTTTGACTTTGAGTGAGAAAGGCTTCCAGCAAGTCAGCTTTGTCAACAGCATTGCCACCACAAAGGTAACTGACTCCTCAGAGTGTCATTTTCCAATGCCTTATTCTTCAGCATTAATTCTTGGCTATTTTTAAGCAGGTGTATTTTAGTGACAAGTCCTTAAGGTTGCAAAGGCTGCACTAAAAGCTTTCAGACGTGTAGTTGTGTGGGGTTGAGTGGCTTCACCCCCAGCTCCTTGTCCCTTTTCCCTCAGGGTGGCAGACACGTTGATTATGTGGCTGACCAGCTCGTCACCAAACTCATCGACGTCGTGAAAAAGAAGAACAAAAACGGAGTTGGGGTGAAGCCTTTCCAGGTACAGTGTTGGCATTTCCACAGTGGGAGACACAACTCGAGTGTCACTACAAACTGTGACTCCAGCTTAATGCATAACTGCCTTGATTAATAACACCCTGCATTGATTAATAACACTATGCAGGTAATAGGTGTAAAACTGCTAATTACAGAAGTCTCACACTGTCCAGTTTGAGCCCATTCTCTTTGGCTGATGTGTTTTGTAAGCTCTGTAAACTAAAAACTCAGTATCTGTTGGATAACACCTGTTTAGGCTGGGACATGCCCATTCCTTGAGAGCCCAAATCATCTAATCCCTCGTGGATGTTCATCAGCTGCCCGAGATTCTTTCAGAATATCCAGGAGAATTCCAAACCCTGCAGTAATAGGAGTCATTTCTCAATGGGATTGGTGGGTGAGCTGAGCCTGTACAGTGTGTGATCCTTGTATTTCACCACAGGTGAAGAACCACATGTGGATTTTCGTGAATGCCTTAATTGAAAACCCAACCTTTGACTCTCAGACGAAGGAGAACATGACTCTGCAGGCAAAGAGCTTCGGGTCCACCTGTAAACTGAGTGAAAAATTCATTAAGGGTGTAAGTACTGACGTGCACAGACAGCCAAGATGTCTGTAAAAACATCCTCTTGTCCTTGTTGAGGCTTTTCCCACAACTCTCTGGGGTTGGTTTTTGTTTTGCAGGCAGTTGGCTGTGGGATTGTTGAAAGTATCCTAAACTGGGTAAAATTTAAAGCTCAGAACCAGCTGAATAAGAAATGTTCGGCTGTGAAACACTCCAAGATTAAGGGTGTTCCCAAGCTGGATGATGCCAACGATGCTGGTGAGTGCCTGACACCCTTTGTGACCGACTCACTGAAAAACTTGTTTGTTAAATGAAACATTTGTCCCCCGAGGAAAAGCCAGAAAACCTGCAATTATCGTTTTGCCCCCATTTTATGGTCCTGTTTATTGTGTTTATCCCCATTCACTGTGTGCAGTGCAACAGAACCTCTGTTAAAACGCATTTATCATTGTTGCGAGCCTGCAAACTTGGATTTCACTTCTTAATTGGAAAACTGACTCGATTTTCTTCTTCTTTAGGCAGCAAGAATTCTCTGGATTGCACACTGATCCTGACCGAGGGAGACTCAGCCAAAACCTTGGCTGTGTCTGGTCTGGGAGTGGTTGGCAGGGACAAATATGGAGTGTTTCCTCTTCGTGGGAAAATCCTCAACGTCAGAGAAGCTTCTCACAAGCAGGTTGGTTGGAAAATGGTCCTGGAAACTGCGCTCCAAGGTGAAGTGTCTTAAACACCTGAGTCTCCTCTCACCTTGAGCCTGGTTAAGTGGGAATATTGATTTAAATCCTGTTTGCCTGAAGGGAGAGTGTTTGTGTCGTGGGCTGGAAAATGTTTGCAATGATCCAGAGCAATTTAACCCTTAAAAAAAAAATAAAATCACAATTTAACCGTTAAAAACCCACCACCAAGACAGAACTCACTTATGGGTCGTTTTATACTTTCTTCAGCCACGTTTTGAATCTGAAATTTGAAGGGTTTTTTTGTTGTGTGGTCTCTTTCAGATCATGGAAAATGCCGAAATCAACAACATCATCAAGATCGTGGGTTTGCAGTACAAAAAGAACTACGAAGATCAAGAATCTTTAAAAACTCTTCGCTACGGAAAGATTATGATCATGACAGATCAGGTTAGGTCCATTAAAATTGAAAATTGGGAGAGGCTAATAATTAACACTTAAAGAGAATGTAGAAAACACTGCTTTTCTCCCACTGCTGTTCCTAATTCTCTGTGTTCACTTCTTTCCCTCAGTCTGTAGTTTAGTGGCTCATAGTGTCTTTTCAGCCATAAAACTAAAAAGTAGAGAGGGAAAAACTGCCTTTCCAGTGTGCTGAGCAAGGTCTGTGACCAGTCCTTGACACCTTTTTTCACCAAGAATCTGCCTTTTGGGTTTCTCTCCATTTTCACCGGTTACACTCCACACATGGTCACCTTTTTGGACGTGGGTTAATGGGGTCAGCGAGGTGGAATTACAGAACCATTTGCTATTAAGATAACAATTGTCAATCTCGTCATGTCCCTGGTAAAATATGGCTTTTCCTCCTTCACTCAGGATCAGGATGGATCACACATCAAAGGCTTGCTGATTAATTTCATCCATCACAACTGGCCATCCCTTCTGAGGCACAACTTTCTGGAGGAATTCATTACTCCCATCATCAAGGTGAGGGCTGGGGGATGATCAGGGAAATTCTGAGGATCCGCTGCTCCAAACCTGCCTCTCATTTCACTGCTAAAATATTTTTCTGCTGCAGGCCACTAAAAACAAGGACGAAATTGCATTCTACAGCATTCCTGAGTTTGAAGAATGGAAGAGCAGCACACAGAACTACAACTCCTGGAAGATCAAGTACTACAAAGGTTTGTGAAATTCAGTGATCCACGTCAGAGCGTTGATGGTTCGAGTCAGTCAGTCCTGCTTTGCAGAAAGGGTTGGATCCAGGTGTGCTTCACATCTCTTCCCTCCTAAGATATTCCAGTTACATTTCAGAGATTTACAGGAGTTGCAGACAAAATCCAGAAGGACAATGTCGCCACTGCTCAGTTAATTGTCATTAAAAAAGACTTTTGTGATCCGTCTCTTTTTGAAGCAACTTAAGCTCTCGGGAATTCATCCTCACACTGCACATTTCTGCATCACAGACACTGGGCATGGCAAACTATTCCTTTAAACTGCAACTTCATTGAAGGCAAAGGTCGTTAGGATGAGCTCTCCTGTCCCTGCAGGTTTGGGTACCAGCACATCGAAGGAGGCCAAGGAATACTTTGCAGATATGACAAGACACCGAATTGGCTTCAAATATTCCGGGCCTGAAGATGATGCTGCCATCACCCTGGTAACTAACGCTTGATTTAATTGCTGGCTTACTTACTACCTTTGGAATTCCACCTTGGAGAGTGCTCTGTATTTGCTCTTAAAATGCTCTTGGAGGCCTTTGGGTGGGAGACAATCCCTGTGTTACCAAGGCTACGGCTTCAGTTGGAACCAGGAGCAGCGAATCTGCCCCTGACCTGGGGCCACGAGTACCCTTTTAATGATGGGCTCTAAACAGGGCTCGGCACAAACTAATCACTGCAAACCAATTGACATTTTCAGGCACAATAGTAAATATTTCTTTAACATTTCTCTGCATGTTTTGCTGCAGTTTGCTCCGTTTCTCCCCCAGTGCACAACACTGGATTGAAACACTCCTTGTCTCTGTGGACTTCACCTTAGGTAGCCCTTGACTTGAATATTCAGAGCTGTTAGGCAATGCCAAAAAATGAAGTTTCCCCCCCCAAAAACTGCATTAGTTGTCTGTTGTTACATTAAAAATCTATACATTTAAAACTTCCCTGGTGGAAATTGTACCCCTAATATGTTTAGCTACAGAAACCTTTCATTGCAGTTCTTGGGTTCTTAAGTCACCCTGTTTAGCCCGTTATTCTCCTGGGGAAGCTCTTGCTCTCCTTTTTCTCGACTGATCCACCAGTGCGCAGCCACAGAACGTTCCAGAACCGACTTATTTTCACTTTGTAACACCCAGGCCTTCAGCAAGAAGAAGATAGAAGAGCGGAAGGAGTGGCTGACGAATTTCATGGAGGATAGAAGACAACGGAAGCTGCACGGTCTGCCAGAGGTAAAAGGTTTATGTTCACAAGGGAAACTGGTTTCCAGTCCCTGCCTGGGGCTGTTCTCAGCTTCATCCCAGCGCTGCACACGGCTCAGCCACTGAGTCAGGCCCGGATTAGGGGGACTGGAAATGTGTCAGGATTTTGCAAAACAGCTTCTTCTCTCTTATCAGCGTCGCCCCCGTTGTCAATTATCTGACGGTTAATTTCCTTTTTAACTCTTATCTTTCAAGTCGCTTTATCAATAGGGACACGATGACTTGAGCAGGGCCAGATGAAACTTTTCTTCCCCCCAAAATGGGCCTGCATCATGGGAATTTTTTCCTTTTGCCACGCAGAGAGTGTTGGCACTTGAGCTGTATTTAGCTGGTCTTACAAGAGTTCCCGTTTCAGTGAAACCAGCCAGGGAGCAGATTGGCCCCTGTTAACATCAAGCCAAGCTTCTCCCTGTTTTTCTTAGGAATACCTGTATGGGAAAGACACCGATTACCTGACGTACAACGACTTCATCAACAAGGAGCTGGTGCTGTTCTCCAACTCGGATAACGAGAGGTCAATCCCATCGCTGGTTGATGGTAAGTGTCCCCAGAACCTGATTGGGTGTCACATCAGAGCCAGGGAGCCTGTTGAGGATTCAGAGTCAGCATCCTGAAGTCTGTTCTCTCCTGTCCAAGGTTTTTTGTTTGTCTTTGGCTTAAATCTCTTGCCCATTTTGTAGCAGATTATCACAAGTACCTTCCTCAACTGGTGCAGAATCTTCAGGTGTAAAAAAGTAGTTCTTGCATCCCTAGAGAGCAGAAGCCAAGTGAAACACCACACGTTCCAACCAGGAGGCCTTGTCTTTTTTTATCCAGGTTTGAAGCCAGGTCAGAGGAAGGTTTTATTCACCTGTTTCAAACGAAACGACAAGCGGGAGGTGAAGGTTGCCCAGCTGGCCGGTTCTGTTGCCGAGATGTCCTCGTACCACCACGGTGAGGTAAGAGCCAGCCTGGCCGTGCAAAACACTTCAAATGAAAGGCAAAACCCTCTGTCAGCCTGACAGTGACGATGCCTCTGAAGCAGAATTAGGTGTTTTGAGTGCGGACACCAAATTGAAAGTGGCTGTTTGGCTGCTGCTAATGCTTCAGAATTAATTCAGCCTGTGGTTGGTCACTCTGCCTGCCCTGCCTGGTTTTCGTGGGAGCGCAGTTCAATCCAAAAGTAGAACAAGAAAAACCCGCTTTATTTGGAATGGATTAATAACCTTTCTCCCTGGGTCAGGACGAGTTAAGCCCTACAACACTTTTCCCTGTGGAGACTGACAGAATTAACTCACTGGAGGTTTCAGAGCAGTAGAGCTGTGGGTCACCAGCATGTTTCTAGTCACCCAAACTAGTCTTGAGATGCATTTTCCTTCAGTTTCCTCCAGCTGAGTTTGTTCTCTGTATCCATTCAGTCCTTGCTGTGGGTTCTGCCTCACTCTTTCCATTCCCTGGAGCATTCTGCATGTTCAGCCTTGTGCTTTTTCCTTGGTTTTCAGGCCGCCCTGATGATGACCATCATTAACTTGGCTCAGAACTTCGTGGGCAGCAACAACCTGAACCTGCTGCAGCCCATCGGGCAGTTTGGCACACGGCTGCACGGGGGGAAGGACTCTGCCAGCCCTCGATACATCTTCACCATGCTCAGGTCAGCATTCCAGGGGAATTGAAGATTCCTAGCAGGACTCCAATTCTACAGCAATTAGAGTGAAAAATGAGTGGAATTTTTGCCCTTGAAAACTTTGGGCAGTTCAGGGTAGCGACAGCTGAAGTGAGATTTGGGTGCTAGATTTAGGTATTGTAAACGAGGTTACCACAGCAGGGAATATGGAAATGGGAAACAGAAGCAAAGGGAGAAATTTGGGTGGGATAATGAAAAATTAAGATTTCTTTTTTCATGGAGGTCGTCTTTTATAACGAGAATTTGGGCTTAAATTCCCTTCTCCACTGCAGCCCCTTGGCGCGCCTGGTGTTCCCACCAATGGACGACAACATCCTGAGGTTCCTCTACGACGACAACCAGCGAGTGGAGCCCGAGTGGTACATGCCCATCCTTCCCATGGTGCTGGTCAACGGGGCTGAAGGGATCGGGACTGGCTGGGCCTGCAAGATCCCCAACTTCGATATCAGGGAAGTTGTGAATAACATCCGTCGGCTGATGGACGGGGACGAGCCTCTGCCCATGGTAAATAAATTAATTAAAATCTCGCTCATTAGTTTCTTGAGTGCGCAATGAGCATTTTATGGGGGTGCTTAGAAACAGAAGCATCCCACAGGGAGATGAATCCAGTGTTTGTTCTGTGCAGCTTCCCAGTTACAAGAACTTCAAAGGCACCATAGACGAGCTGGGGCCTAATCAGTACGTGATAAGTGGGGAGGTGTCCATCCTGGATTCCACGACCATCGAGATCACTGAGCTGCCTGTCAGAACATGGACACAGGTAAGGAACTGGGAATTTGCCCTGGGAATGTATGATTTACCCTGTGAAGCAAAAAGGAGTCAGTGGGGTCTGGGTCTGACTTGGGTTCTTTTCTCAGACTTACAAAGAGCAGGTTCTGGAGCCGATGTTGAACGGGACTGAGAAGACCCCCCCTCTCATCACAGACTACAAAGAATATCACACAGACACCACGGTGAGGTTCGTGGTGAAGATGACTGAAGAAAAACTGGCAGAAGCTGAAGCTGTGGGGCTGCATAAGGTCTTCAAACTCCAAACAACTTTGACGTGCAACTCCATGGTATGTGACAGATTTTGCTGAAGGAATTTCTGGGTTTAGCTCAGACTCCGTGGACAGCTGCGGTGGTTGCGTGAAACAAAAATCCTCTTTGGCAGCAGCCTTATTCCCTTCGATTTTTGCTGCTGTTACTGGTTTTAAATCAGCTTTCAAAGGTCAAGGGCCTGGCTTGGGAGTGGGCCCAGAGCGGGTGGTTTGCCTGAAGGAGGCAAAGTGATCTGAAATCACAGTTTGCAGAGCCCTGTGAGGCAGCAGCGCAGGCAGCGAGCGTCTGGCTCCTGACAATGTGTGAAGCTTGACTTTAGTCCTGCACAGGACTTTGACATTCAGGTAACCTCAGCCCTACTGGGGGTACACGAGAACCCTGAAATTCTAAAACTGCCTCTGCTGCTGTGCTCACAGACTGAAGGAGTTTCTAGAACAGCACTGAGCTCTCATAATTTGTCAGTTAATAATTCAGTGGTGCCATCACACCCTCCCTGTTACAGGTGATTTACAGTGGGCTTGGAATGTTTTATCCTCCCAAACACCCGTGTTCCCTCATTTCCCTCCAGGTTCTCTTTGACCACGTCGGCTTCCTCAAGAAGTACGACTCCCCCCAGGACATCCTCAAGGAGTTCTTCGACCTCCGGCTCCGCTATTACGGCCTGAGGAAGGAATGGCTCATTGGGATGTTGGGGGCTGAGTCTGCCAAGCTGAGCAACCAGGCTCGCTTCATCCTGGAGAAAATCGACGGCAAAATCGTCATCGGTGAGTGCTGCTCTTGCTCACCGGGGTCCTGAACTGGGACAACTGGGTGCCCCCCTGTCAGCACCCCCTCAGCCCAGGGCTGGCTCTTGCCAACCACACCAGAGCTTATCTCTCTTGCTGCAGTGACATCCAAGAGGAAAACGCTTCCCAGAGTGTTCTTGATCTTGTGTGTTGTTCACATTAATGGTGATGGGTTACTCCTGCAGCTTTCCTGCTCTGGGTTGGACAGGTTTTTTTGAGAGTAGAATGTTTTTAATAGTTTAGCAATAATTTTTATCTGTTTCTGGCTCGGTAGGAGCGAGAGTTAATCACGTGTGAGGCTCCAAAGGGGCAGTGTTTGCTATTCAGTGCATTCTTGAGAACCCCTATCTCTCTCCATTATCTTCGTGAACTTCTGCAAAAATATTCCAAACCTGGCTGCTCGAACTTAGGAGCTGCTCAAGCAGCAGCATCTGAGAGTCATGAGCTAGAAAAAGAAGCAGATCTTTGTTCCCAACATTCCCATTTTCCAATCTCCTTTCCCCCCACCCTTCCCCGGGCCGTGTTTCGCCGCCTTCGCGGAGGATGCGGCCGCACGACGTGTCATGAGATGCTTTGTGGTTTGTGTGTGAAGGCAGCCCAGTAATCCCAGCAAGCTGAGTCTGTCTGGCTGAGCTCGGCAGGAGAAATAATTCCCTTGAAATGCATTTTCTGGGCTTTTTCTAATCAGCAGTTGCAAGGCAGCCAGGGCTGGTTCCATTTGTATTTGTGTCTCATGGTTGATTGCTTCCGATACCTTTAAAAGGAGCAAATTCCAGCTGAGGCATTTCCAGTGGTTGGGCACTTCAAGCATAAATTTCCCAGGTGAGGTCTAATGAGGTGAAAGCTACACCAAACTACCAGGGCTTTCCCCCTCTCCCTGCCTGTTATCACAAAACCTTTTTTGATATTATCACAAACCCTTTTTTATACCATCACACCCCTTTTTTTTCCCAAGTTCAACAAACTACTGAAAGCATTGGAAATGCTTCTGTGGGAGCACAGTGAAATAGTTGACAGTACAGGAGCTTTTTTCAGGTGTCATTCAGGCTCTTCCACGTGTCCCAGCTGGTTTGGAGTCCTGTGGGATGCTGAGCTGCTACAGCCACGGGATCCAAAATGTAAAAGCTCACCTGTGACTCCCAACAGTCACTGAGTGACATCCCTGAAATGTCTGTTTGCAGAAAACAAACCCAAGAAAGAGCTGATTCAAGTTCTTATCCAGAGAGGGTACGAGTCTGATCCAGTGAAGGTTTGGAAGGAGTCACAGAACAAGGTAAAGCCTCTGAATACCCCAAACTGGAGCTTCATAACCCGCACAAGAGGCCCAAGCTGCTTTTCTCTTTGCAGGATTCCAGGGCCTTGTGTGTTTGATCAATAGCCCTGCCCTGTGTTCAGGGTGTTTGTTGACAATGTTTGCTTCAAACCCACGTTCAGGACGAAGAGGAGGAGAATGAGCAGGAGGAGGAGAGTGACAAAGAACCAGCTGCAGCTTCTGGCCCAGACTTCAACTACCTGCTGAACATGCCCCTGTGGTACCTGACCAAGGAGAAGAAAGATGAGCTCTGCAAGCAGAGGGACAACAAAGTATGTGCCTTCCTTTCCTTATTAAAGCATTATGTGTCTATGCTGTAGATATTTCTTTTGAGTAGTGGATTGGGATATGTGACTGATGGTTTTCATCTGTGATTCCCTTCAGGAAAAGGAGCTGGAAACCCTGAAACGCAAGAGTCCCTCTGACCTGTGGAAGGAAGACCTTGCTGCCTTCATTGAGGAGCTTGAGGTATGTTGGTGCCCAGGGCAGGTGACCAACTTAACCCCCTTGTCTTATCCACCAGCTTTTTTACTGACTTTTGTGCTTTTTGTGTCGTTTGATGCTCCCCTCCGCAGGCAGTGGAGGCCAAGCAGGCGCAGGATGAGCTGGCAGGGGTCACTGGCAAACCTCTGAAGGTGAAAGGAGGGGGCAAAGCAAAGGTGAAGAAGGCCCAGCTGCCAGAAGTGATGCCATCCCCTCATGGCATCAGGGTTGTTCCTCAGATCACTGCCGAGATGAGGGCAGAGGCAGAGAAGAAAACCAAAAAGAAGGTCAAGGTACAGAAAGGAACATTCCAAATGCTCGATCTTTACATCCTCTTCAATACAGTCCCACAGAGATGCAAGTCCTTGTCCTGCTGAAGCAGCTGTTCAGGGATTGGGAGTTTAGAGGGGAATCCTTGGGCACATCACAGTGTTGGGGACGGGTTGGTCGCTCAAAAATTGAGAGCCAGATGCAAGCAAGGTTGTTCCAGGTGTCTTCGGAATCTGATAAACCCTCTTATCAACAGGGAAGCACAGCCAGTGAATTCCCTTCTCCAGAATTTGCATTCCCAGCAGTGCTTTCAGCCACTTAATGCCATCATTGTTCTCCCTATCAAGTCGATAAAGAAGATTTGATCTCTTTTTATAGGGCTAAAAATTGTGCCATTCAGCCATTTCCAGCTAACCCACACCCTCACCTGTTTGGCCCTGAAAGCCTTTCCTCCCCATAGTTCCACCCAACACTTTTTCCAAAGAACCCTCACTGTTGTTTTTATCCCACCCTGTCCCATCCTCGTCCCACCCACAGCAGTGGGACCAAAATTTCCTGTTTTTATTCACGTTGGGTTTTGCCTTTTCAATCACCTGATCTGGTGGCAGATCCTGCCTGATTTGCAGATCCCATCCATCATCAGCTCCACACACAGTTTGTTTCACAGGCTGGAGATCTCTTGTGTCACTTTTACACGTCTAAAATAAGCAGCTCCTTCCTCCGTTCCCCCCGCATGTCTCTTCCCCGGAGCTGACTCACTGTTTGTTATCTGCATCTGCAGAGTGAAAAAACTGAATTTGATGAGAATCAGGATGAAAACACATCCGGAGAGAAGGAGGGTTCAGGCCTGAAGCAGAGATTAGCAAAGAGGCTGAAGACTGAGGAAGGTAAATGCTTTGGAAAGGGAAGGGGTGTCACTTTGGTTGTCTCTGACCCCTTCCTGAAGGTGGTGGGCAGCCCCTGGGATCAGGAGGTTTGGGGAGAAAGAGTCAAGTGGGACAGATTCCTATTTCTCTTGGTTTAAGCCAGAATCCTCTGGTTTTGGAGTCGGACTGGATGATCCTGTGGGTCCCTTCCAACTCAGAATAACCTGTAATACATTTCTAAGATGAGCTTGAGCTGCTGATCCTGAAGCGCCCCTGGAAGTTTGCTGGCTCATCCTGCCTCCCAATGTTTTTCAGGAGCTAAGAGACAGGCCACTCTACCCTTCAAACCAATCAAGAAAACCAAGAAAAGAAACCCTTGGTCTGACTCAGGGTCTGATTCAGAGTCTGATTTTGAAGCACCTCCCCAGAGGGAGCGAGTGGTTCGTCAGGCAGCAGGTGAGTGAGGACAGGGCTGCAGGGAGAGGGATGATCTGTGGAGGAGAAAATGGAACAGACTATTTTGGGAGCTCCCAGAGCCTCAGATCCCATTCAGAAATCGTTTTTTTTTAAAGGCTTCCTTTATTTTACTGCCTGAAACAATTCGATATTTCTACCATTTGTGCAGATTTTTCAAGGGAAAGCAGAACTGGGCATGGAGAGAAATATGGTTATTGGGTTTAATTACACAACTGCCTTGGCAAATTAAATGTGTTGTGGGTGAGGTTGGAAGACTCCAAACAACAGAACGCACTTGTCATTTGGAGTCTTCTCCCTGGCAGTCTCCAGCATCTGCTTGTTTTTATTCAGATCTTGGTGTTTTTTAATAACTGCAGCTACAATATTGAAAAGGGAACTGTGAGCTGCACGTTGCCAAGTGTGTAAAATAACATCTGTGTCCTTCCACCAGCCAAAGTCAAGGCCATGGTGGTTTCGGACTCGAGTCACTCCAGCTCAGATGAGGGATCTGAATTCCTGGGTGACAGTGGAGGCGACTCTGAGTCGGACACAAACTCCCAGGAAAAGGCTCCTCCCAAGCCCAGAGCTGCTCCCAAGTGAGTATTTCTCCACAGCCACAGGAAATCAGTTGTGCTTAACACTACACAGAAATTAACAGCTCCACTTTTTTTTAATCAATGAACCCATTTCGTGCTTTATAAACTGAATGAAAAACTTGTGTGTGGGGGGGGTTGTTTTCCAGAGAAACCACTGAAAAAGCAGCCAAAGCTCCCAAGAAAAAGGCAGAACCAAGTGCTGTCCCTGGTGAGTGTGAGACCCCTGAGGTGTGGGGGTCACCCTAAACCCCCCTGGAGGGGACAGGGCAGAGCAGAGAGGGGACAGGGCAGAGCAGAGAGGGGCCAGTTTGGCTGTTCCCAACTGACTTTCTCCTTTATCCAGCTCAAGTCCCAGATGTCCCTGATGTCCCTGATACCAACGTGAGCCAGGCTCCTCCAGCTCCATCCATCCCCAAGGCCGTGCCCAAAAAACCTGCTGCAGCCAAGAAGGCTGGAGCCACCAAGGGTAAGGGCAGCTCAGCAACTTCATTTCTTTTGGAGAACAATTATAATTCCTGAGTGATTTCACTCGGCGTTCCAGGAGTTTTCATTTCAGGGAAGATCTGAGGTTTGTGGCAGAGGTTTCTCTGGCTGTTGTCATGTTCAAGAGGTCTGTTTCCAAACAGATCATGTTCTACTTCATGTCAGACATGCTTGGAGGGAGGGAATCTTAGTTTGGGAACAGGAAAAGTGAATGTTTCCTCCAGTGCTATGTAATACTTGGCAGGAATAACCCGGGTGGAATTCGTGTCTTGCTTGTCTGTGTCTTACTTTGTGTCTTTTTGGGGAAGAAAGTGCCTGGGAGCTTCCCAGGAAAGGTTTTTGGGGACGGTTTGGACTGTTCAGTGCTTGTCCATCTCTGGCATTAGACTCAGGGGGGGTTTTTTAAACTCAACTTGCCCAAACTTTGTCAGAATTCAACGGTGGTTTTTGGGTATTTCAAATGGAATCCACTGGGTGTTGATCCCAGCAGGAAAATAGTGTGTTACTTCCACTCCCAAAGTGAGAAAACCCCGTTATACCCCTCAGAAATGGCCTGAAATGAGAGATCTGTTTCAAGATGCCTCTGAAAAAAAAGTCAAAATACAGGCAAGGGAGAATCCCTGAGTGAGGCTTTGGGAAATTCCTTCCTCCTTGTGCGGGAGTTTGATGAGGACTGAGGTGGGTTACAGAGCCCTGAGAGTTCAGGACTCCTCAATCTGAAATATCCTGCAGCAAAAAAAGGGGGGAACGTTTCAGTTTGATCCTCTCAGTGTAGCGGAACTGAGCAGATAAAAACAACCTCAATTCCTCATCACCCGGGCAAGAGAGATCCTTCTAGAAACGGATTCGACCTGTGCACTGACCCCATGGCAGCAGAGCCTGTTTGTGTTGGAAGTAACTCCCAAACTGGGAATGAGAGAGGAGCGAAACGGGGATTTAACGGCGTGTTCCCTTCCAGACAACCAGCCCTCCATCCTGGACGTCCTGGCCAAGAAAAAGGCGGCTCCCAAGGCCAAGGAGGGACCCCAGCGCCCCGAAGGCGACAACGCCAAGGGGAGGAAGGTTGTGAAGAGGCAGCCCAGCTCTTTGGTTTCGGATTCCGACTCGGATTTGGGCTCCAAGCCTTCCAAATCCGTCGCTGCGAAGGTTTGTGCTCTGCCCCCGTCAGCGCCGGGGGAACCGTGGGGAGAGGGGGGCTGGTCCTGGCAGGGGCTGAACCTCTGTCTGAGTGTGGGTTATAACCATGGAATGCTCTGAGCTGGGAGGGACCCCCAAGGATCCTCCAGTCCCAGGACACCCCAACAATCCCACCCTGTTCCTGAGCATTGTCCAAACCCTCCCGGAGCTCTGACACCCTTGGGAAGTGCCCAAACCCTGGGGAGCCTGTTCAGTGCCCCCTGTCCTGGAGGAGCAACCTTTCCCTGGTGAGGGTGGGACGCCCTGGATCCCCCACTCCCAACACCCCCCATACCCCCAGCACAGCAGGCAGGGGGTGCTCGTTGTGTTCCCCGTGGATCCTCAGATCCGTGACTCCTTTCCTGCTTTTCCCCCCCCAGAAATCCAAGCTGCAGGATGACACCTTCACCCTGGATGCCGGTGCCGACAGCCCCGTGGCCCAGCCCCGGGCCAGGCCCGGCCGCCTCAAAAGGCCCGTCCAGTACCTGGAATCCTCCTCAGAGGACGATTCGTTCTGAGAGATTGGGGGGAGATTTTAAACTCCTGCCCCACCACGAGCCCTCAGCAGAGCTGTTGAGCTCCAACCACAGCCCACCTCAGTCCTGCAAATCTCTGAATTCAAATGTTGGTGGCAGGTGAACGCAGCTCGTTTGCTCTTGGTTTTAAATTTAGATTTGTTGAAACAGGAACATCCCCTTTTTTGTGAGCATGTGCCCAGCGAGTGCTGCCACACTTCCCTCTTCCCCATTATTTGACACTTTAGTGGTCATCTTAGTGTTAAAGTTCACTTAAGAACGTGCTAAATCCTTTAAAATTTCTAAATCCCTCTTGAATATCTTAAATATTTGAATTTTAACTCCGCCACCCAGCACAGGTGAGCTGGAGCCTTTTTCCCAGCACTGTTTCTCCTCCGTGTAAATATTTTCTGTGTTTTTCTTTGTTGTCTGGAGTTTGTCTTTTTTAATTTTTGTTTAATAATAAAATACGTTTTTTACTGCTTTTCCTCCCTGAATTCGGGGGGGGGGGGGGGGGGTTNNGGGGGGGGGGGGGGGGGGGTTTGCTTTCAGGGAAATAACCACCGCAGCGCTTGTGCTCAACCCTCCCTGTGCCACAGCAGAGCACTGGGAGCTCTGCAGGGTGTTGGGCTGGTTGGCCACTTCCCCATGGCTTGTGGCCACTGTGGCTCCACAGCCGAATTCCTGTGAACACCCCTGTGGTCCCCAGCACGGGGGGGAGCGGCTGGCCTGGAGAAACTGTGGCTGCCCCGTCCCTGGGGGTGTCCCAGGCCAGGCTGGAGCAACCCGGGACAGTGGGAGGTGTCCCTGCCCATGGCAGGGGTGGCACTGGATGGGCTCTAAGGTCTGTGAAGCCCCAGGGCCCCCCGGTGCTATTGGGGCTTTGCTGGCGCCCAGTCAAGTGTGGAAAGCTCTGTCAGATTTTCCACTGGCTCTGGAGAGCGTCTCTGGCGCGGCCCCTCCGAGCCCTGGGCTATTTACGGCTCCTCTGGCACGGCCCAGGACAAGGCCAGGGCTGGGGTGTGGGGGGGCAGCTCCCGGCACCCCAACATCGCCTGAGTGTGGGTGGAGAGCTCTGGGAACCAACACAAAGTCCAGCACAGGGTCCCCACCAAAGTGTCCTGGAATGGGGCCTTGGAGATGCTGCTGGATGGGAGGGGAGCTGTGACCCACCATGGACAGCCCCTGTCCCCAGGGGTGAGGGGGTGGGCTGAGGGTGACACCCCCTGTCCCCAGGGGTGAGGGGGTGGGCTGAGGGTGACCTGTGCTGTCCAGGGCTCTGGGATTTGAGGCCGTTGGTGCTGCCCCAGGCGCGCAGGAGCTGCTGGGAGCCCTGGCCTTTCCATGTGGGATTTCTTGCAGGGATCACGGCATCACACAGACCAGACCTGGGGGCACCCTGGGAAGATCCATGGGACCCCGGGCAGCCCTGGCACAGTGTCCTGCGTCACGGAGGAGCCAGGAGCTGTGAGACCAGAGCTGGATGTGCCCAGGCTCTGACAGGTCAGGGGCTGAGGCCAGGGCTGGGGTGGGGGCCATTCGAGGTCTGTAGCCTGGGGACCCTGAGGCCCTGCTGGTCTGGGGACACCAAGGTTTGGGGGCATTTCTGTACTGGGGGCACCACTGTCCCTGCACCAACCTGTGCCCTGAGCAGCTCCTGGACACGGGCAGCGTTTGTCCTTGAGCTCTCCTGTCCTGCCCCGGCAGTTCCAAGCCCTTCCCTCCCCTCCAGGCGCCCCTGTGGCTGCTCTGTCCCTTTAAAAGGACTCCAGGCGTGGCTGTGGGACAGTTATCCCAGCCCAGCCGGACAAGGGACTGGACAGTCCTGGACAGCCGGAGCTGGCGGTGCTGGCACACTGTGGACCACAGACTCCGCAGGTACTGGGGAGTTGTGGGAGGCTCCAGGGATTTAGGGGGGGACAAGGGGTAGGGAACCTGTTGTTTTCCTTGGAACCATCCTGGGTGAGTCCTCAGCACAGCAGGTGCCTGGGGACACTTGTGAGAGGACAGAGCTGGCACTGCCTGGGCACCTTCTGTGAGGGGCAACATCGCGGCGCATTTGGGAATGGCAGGAGGATGGAGACCGGGGGAGGGGGGGGCTGTGCTGCCACTGGGGTCCAACCTCATGGGCAGGAGTCCGACCTCGTGGCCGCGGCGTCCCCCCAGCACTGACCCCACTCCCACAGCGCGGCCATGGGCGAGTGGGGCTTCCTGAGCTCGCTGCTGGACGCGGTGCAGGAGCACTCGCCCATGGTGGGCCGCTTCTGGCTGGTGGTGATGCTCCTCTTCCGCATCCTGGTCCTGGCCACCGTGGGCAGCGACGTCTTCGAGGACGAGCAGGAGGAGTTCGTGTGTAACACGCAGCAGCCGGGCTGCAAACCCGTGTGCTACGACGCCGCCTTCCCCATCTCCCACTATCGCTTCCTCGTCTTCCACGTGGTCGTGCTCTCGGCGCCCGCCGCCCTCTTCGTCATCTTCGCCGTTCACCAGGCGGCCAAGCCGGGGCACGGGGGGGCTCCCGGCCAGCGCACCCGCCGCCTCCAGCCCTTCTACGTGGGCAGCGTGGTGGCCCGGATCGCCGCCGAGCTGGGCTTCCTGCTGGGCCAGGCGCTGCTCTACGGCTTCAGGGTGCAGCCGCTCTTCGTGTGCCGCCGCCGGCCCTGCCCGCACCGCGTGGACTGCTTCGTGTCCCGTCCCACCGAGAAAACCGTCTTCATCCACTTCTACTTCGTGGTAGGGCTGGTGTCGGCGCTGCTCAGCCTGGCCGAGCTCGCCCACCTCCTGCGCAAGGGCCCCTCGGCGCGGGCCGGGGGCTGCCACCGGCCACAGGAGCGGGGCCTGGCCCCTGGGCAGCCGGCGGGGGCTGTGGGGGAGCCGTGTTGTCCCCCACCAAGGGGGGACCTCACCGTGTGACCGGGCCCAGGCTGCCACTGCTGCCATGAGCTGTGGCTGTTGTCAGCCCAGCTGTGCCAGGGAAGCCAGGCCGTGCCAGGCTGAGCCGCGCTGGGCCGTGCCTTCTGTGCCCCTGGTTCCTGTTCTGGGCAGCGGATGGGCCTCACCCAACAGCTGCTGGAAAAAAAAATATGGACAAAAGGAAAACAAACAG
>WEKX01001223.1:15058-27952 GCA_013390025.1 Pitta sordida | reverse complement strand
TCGGGGAGGGTTGGGGGTCCCGGCAGCTCCCGCTTTGTTCCCGCTTCGCCTCCGCCCGGCAGTTGCCTGGCAACTCCATCCATGCGGCTGCCGGAGAGCGGCAAAACACGTCCCCGCGTCCCCATCGCCGGCTGCAGGAGGCCCTGTCGAGATGGGACGGCACAGCACGGCANCCTCCTAATGAGCTGAGATCTGGAGCGGGTGCTTCCCTCCGCTGGCAGCCGCAGCGATCCCCCGCCCCGAGCCGGGGGTGCGAAGCCTCCAGGCACCGCTCAAAACAGACCGTGTGTAGGAGGGAAAAATTACACCCCGGGAAAAATCCCTCCCCGAGCCAGCGCCTTAACCCACTTCCCGGCTGCAGCACTGGGAGAGGGGAGCTGGGTGTTTGGGGAAGGGGAGAACCACCCATGAGAGCCCCCCCCTACAAAGGGCTGAGCCAAGCTCTGGACACCCCCCAGACCTCCGTGTGGAGGGAAACTGAGGCTGGGGAGGAATGAAGCGGCACAGCAGCGGGGGCAGGAGGGTGACAGCTCGTGGCTCTGCAGCTGGAGGGGCGCTGGGACCCCCCACCCCACTGCCAGCAGCCTGGGCAGGAGCCAAGCACCCTCACCCAGGAGCTGGGAACAGCTGCAGGGAAGGGAGGAAAAGGGGCTGAGAGGCAAAGAGAGGAGTCGGGGTTCCCCCCCGCTCTCAAAGTTACCCTCTGGTATCACTCCCCCTGCCCCAGCAGAGCCTCCTGCGATGCTCCATCCACAGGTTCAGGGCGTAGGAGGGCACAGGAGGGGAGGACACGGCCTCCCACCCCCTGTTTGGCGGGGGCAGGCGGGCAGGGGGCTGGCGGGGGCTGCGGCAGCCGAGGCACAGAAACGCGCGGGCGGCGGCTCCCGCGCCACCAACACACCAGTTGGTCCTTCCACGGGAGCCAGTGAGGATGGGGAGAGGAGGGGGGGGAGAGAAGGGGGCTCAACTCAGCCCTGGGAGAGCAGGGCACTCGCTGCAGCGCCCAACCCCAGGGAGAGGAGGGGGCTCTGGGACAGGCGGCAGCTGCTCCCAGGGATGTGGGGGAGGCTGGTGCTGGGAACAGCAATTCCAGTCCCACCAGGAGCTCCAGGGAAGGGGCAGAGAAACTCCCAGGAAGAGGAGAGTGGCTCCTGGGAGAACAGTTCCTGGGGCGCAGCGGTGACCCTGATCCTGTGGGTGGTGTCCCTGCAGGTCCCAGCCCTGGGCAGGACACACGAGAGCTGCAATGCTGACAGGGATGTGCATCCCGCAGGACAGGAACTGTAACACCAAAAAAAAACGGCACAAGGGTGTAACGTCCAGGATTGAGGACACGTGGCTGATGTGTCAATGACACAGGTCAGCCCTCAGGCAGGGACACGGTGGCACCTAAACCATGAGGGGGTTCTGCTTTGGGAATGTGGCCTCAACGGCTGAAAAACGAGACGCAGGTCACAGAACCACAAGCGCCGGAGAAGGAATTTAACGCAGGAGAGCTGGGCACGGACGAGGGATCCACCTGCAGAGTGGGCAGGCGGGCGCTGGGCCCCATCCTGCCCACAGATGGGGTCGGGGCGGCCGAGGCGCCGCTCGCTCGGTGACGTCCCCCTGGCCCTGGGCCTGCGCCGGCAGCTGGCGCGTCCCCACGGCGTCCCGGCACGTGCCTGGGAGAGCAGCAGGAATCGGCAGGAACGGGCAGGAATCGGCAGCCGGCCCTGCCAAGTTTCCTAATGCAATTTGCAAACGGCTGCAAGGACACGGCCAAGCCGGAGCAGGGCCAGAGCCGGAGCGGGGCTGGCGGGATGCGGAGGGACAGGTGAGCCAGCCAGGATCCGCCTGGCACAGCCACACTGCGGGCACTGTCACCCCAGGGGATCGGTGATCCAAACAGGGACACGGGGCTGTCACAGCGGGAGGGAAATGAGGCAGCACAGGCACAGGGCAGAGGCGCTTCCCGGCGGGGCCGGAGCCCATCCCAGAGCGTCGGGGCGGATTCCGACACCCTCCGCTGCCCCAGCAGCAACACCCAAGTGCTGGGAGCCATCCCGGCCCTGCTCAGCTGGTTTGGGTGCTGGCTGGGCTGCTCGGGCAGCTGGGGTGCTGGGCACCCACAAACCTCCCTCCCTCTCTCCGTGGATTTGGCAGAGGGCGGATGGGAACACCCCCCTGAACTGCTGGAGGCAGGGGGGAGTGGGGGGGTCACCTTGTGGGTTCTGTCACACACACATGGACCAACACCAGTAACCAATGGCTTGTGGGGAAAAGAATCAGGAGGTGCTCTGAAATTAAATGGTTCCTGCCCGGGCAGCCTCCCAGGGCTCCACAGCCCTTCCCCTGCTCCAAAAGTGGCAGAAATCCACTTGGTAATTGAAAAAGAGAATTGAAATGAAGAATGAACAGTCCTGGGGGGGGCTCAGGGGATGTCACTGCCGCTGACCCAGACAAACGAACACGGAATACCCAAAAAAGAAACAAATCAGCTTTACTGAAGGAGCTGCTTCATTCCTTAAATAAAAACAAGAGACCACGATCAAGCCAGCGGAGTTTGACATCCCGGGAGGGGAGCGGGGAACATTTAGTAACTTGGGAGAAGAGTTGGGAGAACGTGTGGCCGAGGACCGACTCGGGGGCCGGTTCTTCAGTGGCCCCCAGCACAGGGCGGGGAGGGCCGTGGGCAGCAGTGGGATGGATTTCGGGAAGGCACCGCTCACACCGCGGCCCCGAGCAGGTGCAGGTGTCTCATCCCGCTGCCTCACCTCCTCGTGGGGAAGGAGCCGTTCCCAGGAGCAGCTTCCAGCTCGCCGAGGAGCCGAGTCTGGGGCTGGGATTCCCGCGCCACGCGTCCCTACGTGTTGCTCCTCTCCTTTGACTTTTCGCCTTTGCTGTCCTGGGAGGAGGGAAGAAGGGAGAGCAGCAGAGGTTTAGGGCCTCACCCCAAACAAACCCTGGCATTGGGGGTGCAGAGGGGGGGGAGAGGCAGTGCTGGATCCTGCCAGCAACCCCCCCTGCACCTGGGTACCAACCCCGCCCTCCCTGTGCCAACCTCTCCTCGTGGTTCCGGATCTTTCCATTGCCAGGCCTCTCTCCCAGGGCCCCTCCATCACACAAGGTGTTTCCCAGCCCTCCCCACGGATGGGAACCCACCGGCACAGGCCTGCCCGGGTCTGGGCTTGCTCAGCTCCCATGTGTGAGGAAGGTATGGGAAGGGAGACCAACAAAAACCCACACTCTGGCACGCTCACACACGCACAGCTCACAGCAGCGGGGTGAGGAGACCATTCCCAGGGCAGGGAAGCACTGCCACCCCTGAAAAAACCCTTCATTCTCCTGCCTGAATTATCTACTCAGGTCTCAACGTTTATTTTTCCAGAGAATTCCCTGCCTCTTAGCTTAGGGCTGGGGTTTTCCCTCTCTCTAAACTGCCCTGCTTTCTACCCTGAGCAAATAAAACAAACCAAAAAAACCCCAAAACCCAGATTCAACTTCAGACTTACTTTTCTGGCGGTTTTAGTTTTAAACTTTTAAGTACCTCACATTAACTGGAGCCCTGCTTACAACCTGCGGAGAGAAGCTGAGGTTTGGGACAGGTCAACGAGGAGGCGGATTTAAGATTTCCTCAGAACAAGGTTGTTTTTTGGGGACGGCTGGAGAGGGAACTGTGACCTCACACACACACACACACGACAGTGGCATCACACACAGAGGGTGAGGGGACGGTACCTCTGGAGGGGGGGGTTTGATGGTCACGGGCTGGGACGTCCGGCGGGGCGGGGAAGGCTTGGGCTGCACCTGCTGCTGGACAGTGTTGTAGTAGGTGACCCCTCCATACACCTGGGACTGCGCCTGTGGGGACAACACGGGCAGAGATCTGGGGTTGGGGGGGCTGTGAGACCCTTCTCAGCATCGCCCACCCCCGGCTGGCACTGAGGGTGGGGGGAGTTCAGCTGTGCCCCTGAGGCCCTCCCCGTGTGCCCCCCACCCCTCACACTCTGGCAGGGAGGGCAGGGATGGGACACACCCCGTAGTAGATTCCCTAATCCCGCAGATTCCCCATGGGAACACCTCCCAACAGCAGCTTTTCACAGGATAGATAAGGCTGGAAAGATCATCTAGGCCAACCTTTACCCCAACTAAACCCAGCAGCTCCACGGGGACACGGCCCCCCTGCACATCCAGCCCCAGGGGTTGGGATGTGCACCCAGAGCCCGCGGAGGTGCTGCCGGGATCCCCCGGAGCAGCAGCGGGAAGGGCGAGGGAGCGTTGGGAGCTCTCGGTGCAGCTTCTCCATCCTGCCACGGCGTGTCAGTGTCAGCCCTGCTCCTGCTCCTGCTCCTGCTCCTGCTCCGGCTCCGGCTCCGGCTCCGGCTCCGGCTCCGGCTCCTGCTCCGGCTCCAGCCATCTGGTCTGCTCTGGTCTGAGCTGCCTCCTCACACACATCCTCTCTGCTCTGAGCTGCCTTTCCAAGGGTCTCATCTGATCTCATCTGCCTCCTGGTCTGATCCTCACGGGAATCTGATCCAATCTGCCTCCCCGGGGTTCTGAGTGTTCTCCTCAGGGACACAATCTGCCCTGGTGTCCAGCAGGGACCTGGGACCTGGAGTTAGGCCATGGATCAGCAAAACTATCCATCCCAGTCCCACCAGCCGGTTTCCAGCCTCCATCCCGAACAGACCCGACTCCCAAAGCCATTCCCAAGGTGTCCTTGGCTCAGCAGGGACCTGGAGGGGCTGTGCCTGTTCCCAGGTTCCCAGAGGGCTGTTTCTTTGCTCTCCATTCCAGACTCTCCAACACAGGATTTCCAGACCCCACAACTCACAGGAAGATCCTTTCTGGGATGAGAGCAGCCTCTGCCCCACGGAATAGCCTGAGCTGCTCCACATCTTCTCCCAGGAAAACCCTGGAGAACACCTTCCCCTCGCC
Organism: Pitta sordida; assembly: GCA_013390025.1. Taxonomy (NCBI): domain Eukaryota; kingdom Metazoa; phylum Chordata; class Aves; order Passeriformes; family Pittidae; genus Pitta; species Pitta sordida. Next base: position 23,032 of record WEKX01001223.1, on the reverse strand, counting down.
CCTCCTGGTCGGGAAGGAGCCCTGTCAAACCCGGCTTACCTGTGTGTTGGGGTAGAGGTGAGGAGGGGGCGGAGGGGGCAGAGCTCCGGGAGGGTAGGGGTAGCCAGGATTCCCAAAATTCATCACTCCAGGGGCAGAGAAGTAGGTCGGGGTGAGCAGCTGCTGCGGCGGGGGCTGGCCCGGGGGCATGGACACCGGCGGGGCGTAGAGGCCGGGGTTTGCCATGGCTGGGGGCGTCTGGTGGGGGTGTAAACCTGGAGGGGGCAGGAAGGGAGGAGAGGGATGTCACTGGAGAAGCCAGAGTGTCCCGTGGAAGGCTGGGGTGGCAGCAGGAAGGAGATACACTCTGCTCCAAGGCTCCCCTGCAGCCAGGGAGGGGACAGGGGGCACAGCCTCCCCCTCCCCACCCCTGGGTCCTGATGCACTGAACCCACTTCAGGGAACAGTTTTTGTGGGCAAGCAGAGAATGTGTTCAACAGCTCCCAGTTCTGCTTTTCCTTGGGCTACAGGGAGCGAGGAACGAGCCCACGGAAGGGAGTGGCTCAGGCTGGAGAGGCCCCACAGGGACCTGCAGAAATCCAGCTGGGAGCTGCCAAAGGCACAGATCCCCCCCCTCCCGTCCTGCACTGGCTGGAAGTGCCAGAAACACCTATTTTTTATTTCCTTGACACTGGCACTGATCCAGCCTCGTTGCAGGAGGGAGCAGGTCCCTTCCATGTTGCAAAAACCAGGGAAAATGGATCCCTCCAGTGACAGAGGCTGTGAGAAAACAAGAGTCCCCAAGGTCCAGGGAATGTCCTGCTGCTTCCTCACCTGGATGAGGGAGGTGCATCTCCGGCTGCACGATCATCCCTTGGGGTGGCAGCGGGGCTGGGTTCTCACCGTGGGTGTAGATTGGTCCCTGGAATTGTACTGCAACACACCACAGCCTGTGAGGAAAAGCTCCACGGAATTTCATCCCCAAAGCTCCACGGAATTTCATCCCCCTGCAGCAGGACCAGCAGCACCCAGGGCCCTGAGCCAGCTCCCACAGGCTCCCAGATGCCATGTGATCCCAGCAGAAAAGCCTCCCTATTCCCCCTTCAGAAATCAGGAAAACACTCAGGGTATTTCTTCTCTAACACTTTAAATGCCGGAGGGAATTCCTAATCCATCCTCGGCCCCATTCCGTGACTCTCCGCACTCTCAAATGTCGAAGACGTGACTTAAAGCTCATTTTAAAGCTCAGCTCTCGTGCAGAGTCGGGGTGTCCTGAGAGCCCTGGGTGACACTGATGGTAATTCCAGGGTTTAAACACAACCAGGGAGGCTCCCAGTCACTGCACGAGGGGACTCGGTGACACCACGAAGAGAACACAAAGCCCCAACAGGAGCACGAGGAGGAGCTGGATCCCAGCTCTGAGCACACAGGGAGCCTCGGGAGCAGGAGGGAAACACTCACGTGGGTCGTAGTAGTGCCCCTCCATGATGCTGATGTGCATGGGGGGCGCGGGCTCTGGCACGGGGGGTCTCTGCCTCTGGGACGAGTAGCGCTTGACACGGCCCCCCGGCACCGCCTGCAAGAGTCCCGGGGTCAAGGGAGAGGGGGCAACTACCCAGCCCAAAAACCTCCCCTGGGTCACTCCCCAAAACACCCCCCAAACCTTCCCGGAGTCACCCCCCAAATACCCCCAAAACCTCCCCTAGGTCATCCCCCAAAACACCCCCCAAACCTTCCCTGGGTCACCCCCCAAAACCTTCCCTGGGTCACCTCCCAAATACCCCCAAAACCTTCCCTGGGTCACCCCCCAAAACCTTCCCTGGGTCACCCCTCAAACACCTCCCAAAACCTTCCCTGGGTCATCCCCCAAATACCCCCAAAACCTCCCCTGGGTCACCCCTCAAACCCTCCCTGGGTCACCTTCCAAACAACTTCCAAAACCTCCCATCTCACCCCCAAAACCCTCCCCTGGGTCACCCCCCAAACACCCTCAAAACTTCCCCTGGGTCACCCCTCAAACCTTCCCATGGTCACCTCCCAAAGCTCCCCTGGGTCATTCCCACACCCTCCCCTGGGTCACCCCCCGAAAGGGAAAGGCTGAGGCGTCAGCCACAGCCTCTAATTACCCCAACACCCCCCCCCAGTAATTAGAGCCCCACGCGTTACCATCTCCTCCATCCGGTTAAACTGCGGCGGGGGTGGCCCAGTTCCCACGTGCAGATGGTTGGGAATCCCTGAGGGAGGAACAGACGGGCTGTGATTGTGGTTTGTGCTCCTTCCCAGGCCGGAGCTGCCTCGCCCAGGGATGGCTCAGCCCTCACCCCGATGACACGGAACCTTTGGATTTCATTGTCCCCTCCCTCCCGTCGTAACTTTAAATATTTTGGGACAAATTAGAGGCCGTTTTGTCACTCAGCACCTTCGGGGTCCTGCTTAAAAAAACAAACCTCGGGTCCTGCTCTGGGACTCGGGTCTCTTTTGGGTGGATCAAGGAACCATGTGGGATGTGAAGGTGCAGTTTAAACCCTTTTATCACGGGAACCTTTGGAACCAAACAGCAAAGGGATGGCTTTGGAAGCTGTGGTTTAAACCCTGGTGCCAAGGTGATCCCAGCAGGGTGGAAACGCAGGAAATAAACACTGGAGGTGCTGGTGGATCCCTGGCGGTGCAAATACAGGCAGAGGGATACAGAACTTCTGCTTCCCAGATTTAATTCCTTCCTCATCCACCGGGAACAAACAAGGGACAGCAGAGCCATGGGAGGAACATGATCTCCCACCTGCAGCCTGCAGCTGTCTCCAGGGAAATTTAGGAAGGTAATTTAATTTTTAAGCATAAAATGCCCTCAAAAGACACAACCTCAGCACTTTTGAACTCTAATCCCACTGTCACGTTTCCACCCTGTCCTGTCTGTTCACACACAACATTCCCAGTCCCACCAGTACAAAATAAAGTCCGGGCCCATGACTTTGACCCCACAGATCCTTATGAAAGCAGCAGGTCACTTCCTTCTCCTTGCTCCACTTTTATTCCCCTCAGGAAGCACTCTGAGGCTCCCCAGAACAGACTCTAATTCTGCACTGGGATAATTATACCTGGGTGACCTCTCCGTGGATACACAACTGGAACTGTCCCCAGCTGACACCAGGGTGACTGTCACAAGTCCCTCCCTTCTCCCAGTGACAAAGGGATTTGTCAATCCCAGCCAGGTCTCAGCTGGTGGCAGCTACGACTCAGTCGCAGGAAATGAGCCGATAAACCCAGAAAAGCTCCCCCCTGCCCCGAGCAGGACCTCACAGAGCCCAATCCTTGCTCCTTATCTCGTGCTCTCCTGCAGCAGGAGGGGAAAGGCTCTCCCCTTCTGTCCTCCCCAGCTCTAACCCCAGTCACCCACACTGGAATGTTTTTTCTCTGCTGTTGTGCCCCCACTGCACTCCCTCAGCGGGAACCACCCCAGGACGGGGCCTGGCCAGAGACAGCTCAATTCCCAACCCACTGCACGGACCAGGATGGCACCGGGCTGCTGGAAAACCAGGAGGCTGCTCCCACTTACCCCTCAGTTCCCGGGGTGGGATGAACTGGGACTGCCCTGGGGTCCAGTTCTGCTCTGTCAGGTTCATCTGGGTCATCTCCTGCTCCAGCCCATCCACGCCGGACTCCACCGGCGACTCCCAGTTGCCCTTGGCTGGTGGCGGGGAGGTCTCTGCTGGCGTGGGTTTTGGAATGACAGGAGCCAGCCCCTCGGGAGGGGGCACTTCCTCTGACACCTTCCCCGCATCCCCAGCCTTCGCTCTGGTCCTTCTTGCCCGGGAATAGGATTTCTTCTCCACCGGTCTGTCCGGCGGCGGCTGCGCGGCGTCAGCAGCCGTGGCTTGGTTTTCCAAAGCCCCCTCCTCCTTCCCGGGGCTGCCGTGGACATGGGCCACCTCCTCCTCAGGGGACATGTCCCTCGGCGGGCTCTGCTCCGCGCGTTTCCCGCGGTAGCCGCTCTCCTGCTTGGCTTGTTCCCCGTTCCTGTGCGGGACGCCCGGCTCCGCAGCCCGGTAGCCGGGACGGGTCTCCTTGTACCCCCCCATCCTGGGGTAGTTCCTGGCGGGGGGAATCCTCCCGTTGCCGGTGGAGCTGCGGCTGGAGAAGGTGCGTGGAGGGGCCGAGGGGCTCTTGGCTCCCTGGTGCCTCGGGGGTTTGGGGGGTCTCTCGTTGGACCAGTTGGGGTCTCGCTGCGGGGGGCTCCCAAAACTGAGGGGGAGAAAAACAACAAATTACTGGAAACAAAACTCTGTGTGGGAGGAATTGCTGTGCCAGGGAACCCAGAATTCTCTGGGATGAAGGCGGGGAAACCCCAGGAACAAGTGACGGCTTTTAAAACCACAGTGCCAAACTGATCCCAGGGGAGCGAAAACGGACACAATAAGCACTGGAAGCGCTCATGGATCACCAATAGTGATACAAGCACAGGGATACAGTTAATTCCCTGAATTAACTCTGTCCCACAGGACGGGGTTTTCCTTCTTGGAGGCTCCAGACCTCGTTCCCTCCCTGGAGTGACCCGGGGGCTCACCGTGGTTTGCGCATCCTCCTGGGTTTGATGTCGTCGGGGTTGTGGGCCGAGCGGATGTCGTACCCGTACAGAGCAATCAGCTCCTGCCTGGTCTTGGGGGCCTGCTCGTCCTCCCGGAATTTGTCGTGTTCCCAGCGCCCCTCGTCCTTCCACAGCTTCCTCTGACGACCCTTGGGCCTGGAACGGGGACACAGGGAGGAGCAGAGGGTTGTAAAGGAAAGATGGGGCAGCTTTGAGCAGTCCCACACACGGAGACCGAGCGTTCCTGGGGTAGGGAATGCACAGCAGGCAGCATCCCTCCCTCCTCCTGTCCAAAAACAGCAGGAAGGGTCGCTGCTCCCTGGCACAAGGCTTTTCTTGTGGATTTGTTCTTCTTTTTTTTTTTTTGCATATTCCCCCCTCAAAACAAAACGCTCAGGGTGTCCTGGCTGAACACAGAGCGGGTAACAGAAGCGCTGAGGGAAGGTCAGTGCATCCCACTGAAACGAGGAGCTGTGCTGCCAGAGGCTGGCCTGGAATGGCCTCTCCCTCCCAGAGCCCCTGAGGGGACACACACTCACATACCTGACCTCCTCCTCCTGCGTCTGCCCTCGCAGGTCGTGCTCGAAGAAGAGCCCCTTGCGCGGGATGTACGCCGGGTTCTTCCTGTCCTCGTCATCGTCCAGGTGCTTGGGGACCTTCTTCCCCACTTTCTTCTCCACGGGCTCCGTGCTCTCCTGTCAGAAGCAGGGAGCTCTCACCACTGCAGCAGTCCCGCCGCCAGCCCCTGTCCCCGTCCCCGCGGGACACCCACCTGCCCGTCCCCGCTCTGCCGCTCCCCCGTCACTGCTCCCTTGGGGTCCAGCTTCTCGCTCCCCTTCTCCGCCCTGGCCGCCGACTCGCAGGAATCGGTGCTGTCCTGCTTCAGCTCCACCTTGGAGCCTTCCTCCTCACTGTAATCCTCTTCCTCCACCTGGGGGACAGCCGGTGGTTCGGACATGCTCCGTTAGCAACAGATCCCTCAAGATTCCTCCTGAATCTGGACTCAGATCCGGCAATAAATCCCCCAGGGCTTCCCCCAGACCTGGAGTGAGATTCCTGCTCCAGCTGTTAGACCTGACTCCCCAAAAGCAGAGGATTGGCTCTTAAAATTTTCTTCCTATCCCTGTGTTTTCACCGGAAAAGCAAAAGCTAAACCCAACCTCCTCCCAGACAGGGAGGATCTGGAACTGGGATCAGCTCCCCCCACAAAACCCCGGCATCCCACCACTCCAAAACGGCTCCTTGCACACTGGGCAGACTGGAGACCACAGGCCTCTCCTTCCCACACCGAGGGCCCGGATCCAGCCAGGGCCACGTTCCCAAATTCCCTGGAGTTCCTCAGCTGACTCACTCCGCTCAGGAGCTTGACCCGGTTTCACCCTCCAGGAGCCTCCGGGAGGCTGGAGCCGCACTAAAAATAGCTCGGGGTGATTAACCAAACCCTGCTCCATTTTCCTCTTTCAACACAGCCCTTCACATCGAGCTGCTCCCGGTGTTTACTCCGGGGAAGCCCAGGCCGGGCATTATTTTTAGGCACAGGAACAGAGTCACCCTGGCAGGGCAGTGATGCAACAACCCCGGAGCCTCCGCGTGGGATTCCAGGCTGGAAGAGCTGCGGGAGCCACCGCGTCCCCTCCCCGTGCTGCTGCTGCTGCTGCAGCAGAGCTCCTTCCTCGTTTAATTCCCAAACGTGGCAGTATTTAATTCCCAAACTGAGATCAGTGATTCCTCCTTCCCGGTGGTTTGTGTGTCTCCACTGACGGCGACACGCCTCGAGATTCCCAAGAACAGGGAGGGATTTTCAGCAGGAAGCCTCTCTAAGGGACCAGAGCTTCTCTAAACTCGCCGGGAATCTTGGATTTAGTGCTGAAAATCCAGGGAAACCTTCACCCCCAGGTGGGGGGATTCCCTCAGCATTCCCAACTCTCGGGATGCATCACCCTCCAGAACAGAGGGAAGCTGCTGGGATGCTCCCAAACACCACTTTGCTCTTTAATTCCAAACTAATTAAACCCCAAGGCGCAACCCACGCTCATCCCCAAAAAACCCTTCGCAAACGGCAAATCCCGTTCCTGAGGAGCCGGGAGGGTTTTTTCCAGGCACACGCTGGCTCCAAACCCTCCCAGCAGCGCAAGGACACTGGTCCCAGTGCGGAATCCCAGGGGCTGGCACTGGGAGAGGCCGTTTCCTCGGGAGACAGAGGGGGAGAGATCCCGGGTTTGTGCTGAAGCCCCACGAGAACGAGCCGCTCACCTCCGAGTCCTCGGCGCTTTCGTAGTCGGAGAGCACGGCTGGAAGGAGGGAAGAGGGTCGGGATCAGGGCATGGCTCCTCTCCCAGCGGCACCAAACCCCTTCCCAAGGGAATTTAGAGGCCGGCACCGTCCCGGAGCAACGCCACAACCAGCTCAGGGGGGAAGCAAGGGCGAGTTTGGGGCACGCTGCCCCCACACCCCACCTTTGACAAGTGTTGTGAGGGAATATTTGGGGTGGCAACAACCACAGGATTGTGGGGAGAGGCGTTTTGTCTGGTTTGTACTTCTCCTGCACAAACCCAAGGCTTGCAACGACCAAAAGTCACCACTCACCATCTCCTTCGATGCCATCCTCGCTTTCCTGTGGAGAGAGAGGGGAGTGAGAGGAGCAGGAAATCAGCACGGAAACACGGAAAAGACACTTCAGACCATCCAGTCCAACCATCACCCCAGCGCTGCCATGTCACCGTGTCCCCAAGTGCCACTTCCAGGGATGGGGATTCCAGTATTCCCTGGACAGCCTCTGCCCCAAGGCTTGACAATCCTTCCCATTAAAAACGAAATTCCCTTAAAAAAAAGTGTCCAAGGCCAGGTTGGAGCAACCCAGGACAGTGGGAGGTGTCCCTGCCCATGGCAGGGGGTGGCACTGGACGGGCTTCGAGATCCTTCCCAACCCAAACCATTCCACAAAAGCACAGACGGATCCAACCGGGCAGGAAAAACAAACCTCGGGGCACAACCCGAGGCAGGAGACAAACCCAAACACCAAAACGAGCGCGGACAAAAGGCGCTGGGAATGAGGGGGAGCTGGAAACAACCAGCCCTTGGAACCCAAAACACGAGACAGACAGAGAGAGAGCTGGAAACGTAACTGGGACTGGAACCCAGTCCTGGAGGGAACTGCAGAACTGGGATGGGACCCCGGCACTGGGAGCTCAGGGAGGGGAGGGCAGAGAAAAGCCCCAGCCTGGTCCTGAGGGGCTGCAGAGTGTCCCCCCACCACAAACGGGNCCCTGTTCCCCGGGTCCCAACTCCAGCCCCTCTCTGGACCGGAGCCATCCCCCCCGTCCTTCCTCAGTGTCCCCCCCCAGCCCAGAGCTGTCCCCTCCCTGTCCCCCCCAGGGCCCAACTCCAGCCCCTCTCCGGCTCCGAGCACCCCC
>WEKX01001220.1:0-26266 GCA_013390025.1 Pitta sordida | reverse complement strand
TCTTCAAGGTCCTTTCCAGCCTCTTCTGTTCACTGTGATACTGTGAACAAAACACTACCTGCATACCTGCCCCACCAAGCAATTGACCAAGCTCCCTTTATTCTTTCTTAATTATTCTAGAGCCCTTCCTTAGAACCTCATCACTGCCAGCCTGGATAACCAGCAGTGGATAATAATCAGTGGGCTGAATCAATTTAGGTAACATCCCAGTGATATCCCATGCCTGGGCTCCAGGGAGGCAGCAGACCTCCCTGTGGGAGGGCTCTCCGCTCCTCTCAGCAGGGAGTCACCAACACCTACTACCCTTCTTTTCTTTTTAACACTAGAGGTTCTGACTGTACTGACAGATGGAGTGTATCTACGAGATTCACCAGGCAGAATACCTTCTTGCATATCATCAATCTGACTTTCAAAATCTAAGACTCCAAACCTATTCTGCAAAGGTAGCTGGAAAGGTGGCATCCAGAAGGGTGATGGGGAACAGGAGAGATTTCTACTACCTCCAGAAGAGGAGACCCACTCCCATTCCCCCACCACTGGCTATATCCCCACCTTCTTCATGATGGTAGGAGACATGAGTCTCCACCAGCTCCTGGGCAGCTCTGAGAGATGGAAAAGTACAACTCCACCATTGAATTTCGTTTTCATTCCCTCGAATACCCCTCAGCCTTTCAACCTCTTGCTTGAGCTCTGCCACCATACAGAGATCAGTCACCTGCTCACACTGGACACAGGTGTTTTTTGCATTGCCCTCCAGGACTATCGAGAGGCTCAGNGAGAGGCTCAGACATTCCCTGCAATCCCAGCAGTCTGTGGGCTGGACAGCAGCATCCCTCAACACAGGTGTGGTTTGAACGAGCACACTCCTATTACCACTGATTTTTAACCATTTCTTCACCAGTGTTAGTGAGAGGAGGGAGACAAGGAAAAACCAAAAGTTCACTGCACCTAACAAGACAGCGTCTGCAGCCCCACCTGCACAAACTACCTCTCTACGACCCCGTTCGCCTACTCCTGTTCACTACACGCCCCAGCAGCCCGAGACAATAACTGGCAGAAGCCCAGGAGTGCTGAGCCCGCCCCTGCCCGGCTCACAAATAGGGTGGAGGACGCCCAGAGCAGCTCGGGAGCTTCCCGGAGGGAGGTGTGTCCTTGCTAATTGGTCAGAGACCTGAAAGAAAGTGGCTGGCCCCCCGGAGCTGCTCGAAAGCCTGCCGAGAGGAGGCGGCCGCTTCTGCTGCTCAGTGTCTCAAAAAAAGCCACTAAAATACTTCCCGGGGCAGCTCGAAAGATGATATGCTGTGGAGTGTCCCATACTAGTACGAGACGCTGGAGTGTTTCAGATGAAGCTAAAATAAAAACTTTCCCACACATTGACGCAGGCTGTAGGGGCAGAGGGCTCGGTACCTTATCCAGCCTTCTTTATCAGTGTCATCTCTGATCCTATCAGGTAAACTTGCGTCCTAAACAATGGCGTCCTTTCTCAGAGAGCCGCTTGTACCTAGACAAACAAAGCGTTTTTGAGAAAAGATAAGGCTTGTTAAATATTGACAATTTAGCTACATTGCTTTTAAGCTCTTTTAGATAATTCTGAAGCAACTTTGGGCTGTCTTAATTACTATTGCAGCTGATTTCCAAGTTACTCTGTATAATGCACGATTGTTTTTTCAGCGTAAATCCACTAAATTGACTATGTCTCAACTGAGTTATATTATCTACTTTTTGCCTGCCCCATCATCTTGGGTATGTACTAATCTTTAATTAAGGCAAATATTTATCAGTTATTTGGAAGAGTCTGCATTTTCTGTTTAAAAATACTTATATTTTTGTATTGCCTCAAGTGAAAGTGATGAGAGTTAGGTCAAATGCTGTAATTATAAAAAATAAGAGAAAAGGGAAAGGAGAGATACAAGCACAGACAAAATGAGACTTTGGTATTGGTAGAGAGGAAGATATAATACTTTGTTTGGTGTTGAAAATATTTTTTTTCTGAAACAGGTTGTTGATACAAAAGCTAACTATGCTAACATCAGCTAACTATGATAGGCTGAGTGTGTAAGGTGTGGTAAAACGATGAATGCAAAAACTTAGAGCAAGTTTTTAGTACAAAAAAAATTCTTTTATGTCAGCAAACTTCTACCTTGGGGTCTTGAAACCTTTGGGTCTTGGCTTTTGTGATGCCATTTCACGTCCCATAAGGGCTTACTGTCTGCTTTGTAAACACATGTTGGGGAATTCTCAAGTCAGACTTGTAAAGCAGTTCAAAAGATATCAGAGAGAACCCTTTAAGATTTAGGCTCCTCGGGTTCACAGCCTTCCAAAAATCTAGCAGGTCTCACTGGAAGCAGCTTGGCTTCCCCGTGGTCAGATCCGTTGCAAACCTCTCTTTGTGTTCAGTGCAAACCCCTCTTTGTGATCTCTGCTCAGATCTGTGCAGAGTGAGGACAGGGCCTTGGGTTCGATACAGAAAAACGAGTCTTTATCTAAAGAAAACAGATTTCTCCCTTTTGGATACAGTTCTGAGAGCAAGAATATAAAGTATTGACTGAACCGAACCAGTTATGAGTGGTGATCAAATGCCTCAAATCCCTGCCTGGGAAGCTGCTAGAAGAAACTTCTGCCTTCCCCTGACCCCCTTCCTTCTTTCTCCTGGTGAGAGGAGATGGTCCAAGTACACTGGACCAGGCTGTTTTTCCCTGGAAGGGAAATACTCCACTGTTGGGAGCTGACAGCCCTTTGACCACATTCCCTAAACTACACCCATAACAGAGAAAGGCATATCATGTAATTCAGAATGTTTCCCATCTTAAATAAAGCTGAACCTAAAGATTTGTCTTAATTGCCAAAATGACACTTGTTTCTTCTGTTCAGGGACATGCACTTCAGGAACTCATGTGTGGGTGTTTGTCAATGGCCAAATATAAAAACCATAAATGTGCACAATCTGCCATGAGAGCTCTCTCCAATGATACAAAGTCTAAAAGCTCTACAGTATCTGAAAATGTAATGTCTATTGTAGTGTAAAAGACGTGCTTTCAGTTTAACTAGGTGTAGCACTTAACTCTCATGCTTCAAAATGTTTGTTTTCTTCAGGACTTTTCTGCAAGTGTACATGGACTGCTTTGTGGTTCTAGTGGTGCTCCCCACAGTTTTTTGCCCAGAGGAGCTGTGGCTGCCCTGTCCCTGGAAGTGTCCATGGCCAGGCTGGATGGAATTTGGAGCAACCTGGGGTAGTGGAAGATGTCCCTGCCCATGGCAGGAGGATTGGAAATTGATGGTCTTTAAGGTCTCTTCCAACCCACATCACTTTGTGATTCTCTCTGACAAGTGTATGCCACGAAAGACAAATTTAATTTTTTGGTTGAGTATTAAATGCCAGTTGTTTTTTCCTCCTTATTTCAATGTTTTAATGAAATTCTTCACGTGCCCTTCACTTAGTTGCTCTGAGAAAACGTAACGGAAATGAGACCTCTTTCTCACAATTAATGCCTGTGTGGACTGCAGAAAAGCCTTCTTTGACAAGGCTGGTGTCTGCTTCAGGCAGTAGGTGTGGAAGAACAGAGAAGCAGTGCAGTGAGGGACTCAGGCTGAACCTAATTGCAGCTAAGGAAATGGTGTTGCTGGCTGTTTGATTCCTGACTTAAACCTCAGCTTCTTTACCCTCAGAGACCCTCAAGGTCCTCTGATCATCCAAAAACTGGGAGGAGAGACACGGAGGCTGCATTTCAAGTCACTATATTCCTAGTGAAGAATTTACAGGTGTGGTTTTCCTGTACTTGGATACAGTGTGGGAGGGTGAAATGAGTGCAAGTGTGAGGCCAGGGAACGGGAGAGGTGGAAATCACAGAGGAGATGAGAAATGAGGAAAGTGAAGCAGAGCTGTGAACGCCCATTGCTTTGCAGCACTACACAGGCTGCCTTCACAGCTGAACCTTTTCAGGACTCATCAAACCAGTTACACAGATGTTGAATTGTAGGTGAACTGGATGTTCACCTCTTGGAAACATTGACACAGATATGTAGCTGCGAGGTATCAAATGGTGCCTTACCTTGGGAACTTCAAGGCAGCTCTGCCTGATTATGTTCACCATACACAATTTGTTACTGTAAGACCCTCCCTGTTTTCCCTGGGAGAAAGAATTCCAGATTATGTTGATTAATCTTAAGATGCTGTATGTCCAGTGCGCATGGATATTTTAAAAAAACATTGGGAAATTAGTATCAGTAGACTTTGAACTGCTAATCAAGTAAATAAACAAAAATCACTCAGCTTTTCTGAAGTGAATGCTCATAGACATAAAAAGTAGTTTAACTTGTAGCTGGGTGACCTTTAGCACACACCAGCAAACTCCAATGCCTTGAGCATGTGTATGGAAATCTGATGATAGCTGAATAAAAACTAGCTGTATTTCTGTATGGATGAAACAAAGTCTTCAAGAGTGGGGAGACAGGGAAAGAAGGTGAAGAGAAAAATGTAATGTTTGTTGAAAATGACAGGCTGTTCTAGCAGGAACTTCCAGCTGAAACACTGGCCTGAGGCGCTTGTCGAGGATGGACTATTACACTCCAACCAGTTTAGCTTTTGCAAAACTATCATCAGCAGCAAGCACGGAGAAGTGTCAGTCAGCATTAGCCATGGGGGAGTAGGGAGTGCTGTAGCTAAAACACTGCACTTCCATCCTTGTGCACAGGGATGGTGCAGTAAGCACTACTCTCAGAGCTAAACAGCTCCCTGCAGGGGCTGGGGCAGAGGTGGAAATGGACAAACTACTTGGCAGTTCCAAAGTCTGGGGTCGCTAAATAAAACCTCTTCTTTTTATTAATTTTTTTCGTTGCCTATTTTGTTGTCTTGCCTGTAAGGTTCGTTTTGGTTTTGCTTTTGATGTCCATGTTTACACATCACCATAGCATTTAGAATGAGATTAGGTGAGGAACGTAGGATTAACCTTATCCTTTGGGCAAGACTGAGAAACTACTGTTGGTTTAATGTGTAGTATCTGGTTGATGACATGTATTCAAATTTGTGTGTATACCATTTCTTTCCATCTCATTTTTAGAGCAGATAAGCTGTGATTCTGTTTTTCTGCTATAAAAACATGTTTTTCCTGATGATTTAAAGAAGTGAGAATCCTGTAAGGCTTTTTTCCATGGTCGGGTTCTGAAAGGTGTGTTTTTCTTGTTGAAGACTATCGGTTTTCTCAATAATCTGAAAAGCATTTCAATGTTCTTGTGCTTGGCTTAGCAGAAAAAAAATGAACATCACATCAGCTTTGAGCACATTCTAACCTTCAGAATTTTTAATAAAGTATTCTTCAGGGCAAACAAAATTCTGTGCAATTGTACAAAAGCTCCCACAGGAGTCTCCCATGGTTTCAGGGCTTCTGTTGTGGCATTAGGAAAATGGAAAGACAATCTGGTTCCACGAGTAGGAAAAACAGGGAAAATGTGGCAAAGGAGAACCTGGACAACTTGGAATAATTAAGCCAAATCTGAGATGGTAGAAGGAAAACCAACCAACCAAAAACAAGCCTCAACAAACCAAATCCCCCCAAAACAACAAACTTGTTAGAGAAACAACAAAAAAAAGCCCCTTAAACGTCTTCCTCCCCCCAAATCAAACTCAAATGCTTGAAAAATATTAGAGAGCATCCTACAGGCAGGTAGTTTACATAGATAGCTTGTCAAAGGACTGAAGAATGAACAAGAATGACAAAGAAAATGTTTTAAATTTGGAGAAGTTTGGAGTTTTTTTTAAGAAATCTGAGCATGTTTTTCCCTCAGTGCAGAACTAGCAAATATCTTCAGGCAGAACACTTATGGCAAGCATGCATTGAGTGCTCCATGACATAGTGAAATTGGAGCATATAGAGTATTTAAATGTTTAGCACAATCATTTCCATGGATTTATATGACATTTAGTCTTTTATCAAATGACATTGATACAATTATTTCTAACAAGAGTGCTTGTTGTACGTTGGTAACTCTTGGTGATATGATTGGAAGGGTCCAATCCTACTTATTCCAGGGTGAGGGAAAAGTCTTTTACCTGGAGGGAATAGGATTCCATTTCCCCTGAGGAAATAGCTGCAAGTACATACAATAAAGGAATCGGCAATACAGCATAACCATGAAAGAAAACAGTTCATAGAACATCACATTTTAAGTCAAGTTATTCTTCAATTTTTATTTGTTCCTAAGTAAAGTCAGCTTTCAGTAGGAAGATTTACACTTCTCTCTGCTTTTAATATACTGATAACTTGTTGCAAGTATTGCAAGTTAAAAAAGCTTGTTTGCCTTGGAAACTCTTGCAATGAAAATTTTCGTCCTGGCTTAGGGCCTCATGTTATCAGGTGAGGAATAGCCTCTGGTATTTTAAAGGTAAGAGTGTGCCTACTATGCCATGCAGTTGCCTTCAAGTTAAAACCCATAATGCTTGATATCCCACTGCTGTTAATGCTGAAGAAAAATTGAAGACTGAAGGGAGCCTATAAATATATTTGAAAGTATCAGATTGGTTATATGGGTAGGGCTTTATTTTGTAGTAGTTTGAGAGATCGTGTTTTTTTTCTGGGGAGAAGCTTTGCTTTTCACTGAGCAGAAATCAAAAGTAGCAGGAAGGCTTTACCTGCAGTGCTGCTCAACCACTTCCTTCCCCTCCCTCAGACCTGCTCCTTCTCCCTTCCCATTCAGGGACACTTTTCTCCTCTACTTACACCTGTCTCCTGTATTTTCAAGTTCTTTTTCCCATTTCTTCACTTACCTCTTTCACTAAGGAAAGCAGAACAAGAATTACTGTAACGTGCACTAGAAATTCTGCTGCCCTACCTGCAGGGATGGAAAGGGGGTGTTCCAGCAGCAGAGGTTCATGGAGAACAGAGATCAGGTGAAGAGAAAAGTACTTTAGTGTTGTGCACTCTAGGAAGGGAACTTCCCTGAGTCACTGCTCAGTTGTGCAGGCAGCAGCTTTGATATCTCAGGTAGGGGCTTCTAGTTTTTATACAGCAAAGGCACTGAAAAAACTACTTCGGAACCAGACTGATCATTCCATGCCCAACTCGGGAAATGGTTCAGCAGCCAGAATAGCTTTGGTTGTGATGTACAGTATAACTGGGTTCCAGAGCACTCATAACCTGGGAGGTTTATGACAAAGCTGAAGGAGCTGCTGTAATAAAAGTGACATTCTAGATCAATATTTTTCCCTTGCTTCATTTAAAAGAAAAAAGTGTGAGCTATTCCTTTCCTCAATTTATACTGGTGGAAAAATGTTACCGCTTTATAGATAAATCTCATCACACTTGATATCCATGGATATTTTGCTACAGAATCATTTTCCTTTATAATGAGAGAAAGTTATTTGGTCATTATCAGTAAATAGGGCATCTTAGAAAACCTGATGTTTCTCCTGACATTTTAATCCCTTTTTATATCCCAGAAAGCAAATAGCATCATGATTTTTCTGAAAGTATTAGTGAGATTTATTTTAAAGCCCCACAACCAAGCCATGTAAACAGGTGTTAAGTCCTTTAGTGATGGCTCAACTGTTACAGAGCTCTAAAGCAATGTTAATTTTTTTTCTGTCAAAGTACTTTTAATCTTACAGTAAGATCATATGAGTTTCTGTGCCTTATACAGGATTAAATTTTTAACTGTCAAAAAGTTTTTTTGAAATTATTTGCACTTTTAGTGATCAGTGTCCATATGCAATCATCTCCCTAACAAGCAAGTGATGCAGGACACATGTCTGAATCATTTGAAGTGAGCTAATTGCAGTTGTGCACTGCTTGAGCGAGTCTCTTAAGGCATGAAAATATTTAGTAACATTGGACTATTGCTTTCATTTCAGTGTCTCTGTTCTAGAAGATTTCTATGCATAGCTTATAACCAAAAGAGGAAATTTAGCAGCTATAGCTCTAAGTCAAATGGTAGAAAAGTAGCAGTTTCAATGAAACATTACATGTTTTCTACGGTACAGCGTGGAAAGATTGGTGCCTTTTTGCTGCCCTGTGTAATAACAACAGGCATGTGTGTGCTGCTGCTTCTGAGATTCAGACCCTCTGCAGTCTCTTTGCTGGCTGTATTTCATTAACTTTTATAAACCTCTTGCCTTCAATAACAGCAAATGAAATTCCGGCACAATGTCTCCCTCTAGGCCACAGACAACTCCAACTTCCAATAATTCAGTGTTGGAGTTGAATAAAAGACAAATTATTCTGTCATCTGTCAGTAGCTACAATACATCAAGCAGTAATGCAAGGTACTTACTGTGAAAGAAGCAGGGATATTTTCAATTACTGCCAGCTACTTAATGACCCGTGGTGCAGGGGTGTGTGACGCTGTGTGGCTCATCCTGTTGTACAAAGCACCTCTTCCTGTTTGGCTCCAAACCCTGGGTTTCCTGTGCTCGGGCACATGGGACCAGAAACAAAACCTGTGGTCTCAGTGGGTTTTCTGTGTCAGTTGAAGGAGGTACAACACGTGATGAACCTAGTTGTGTGAAAGAAGGTTCACCTTGTGGGTGGCCTGTGTGGTGTGTAGAGCAGAGCTGGAGCCGAGCACAGCACGCCAACCACAAGCACTCTCAAACTTTCGCTTTCTTGTGACACTTTTGTATGATCTTGCTCAAAGCAAAACAAGATGTGGCCGTGTAACATTCCAACCTTGCACGTAGCACAAGTGATTCTGGTGGTCAGTGCTGATTAACTCTGCTCTGTGGAATGACAGAAACAGTGCTCTGGTGTTGCCCTTCCCAGGCAGACTTACCTTCTTTTACCCTCTTGAAATACCACAGCTTGTTTTGTTCTCCAGCACATGTTTTTATTTGGATTGGGGTTTGTGTTAAAAACTTCCTGAGACTCCAGCATCTAGTTGTTTTTCAGTTTGGCAAACAATTGGATGCTGAAAGGCAGCCTGCTGAAGTCCTCTGTAAATTACAAAAAGGAAAACAACGTTTTTTATTTATTTGTTTTCATGTTTTCTTTTTCATACTAGGAGGCATTTTTTCCCATTTAAAAAAAAGTCATAATTCCCAAAGTCTGTCACTATAGGCATGTGTGTGACATTTGTGTGAGAGGATTAGTATAGAAGGATTCAGCCAAAATTCTTGAGTAAGAGAAAGGCTGATTTTCTTGAGACTAGAATCACCTGATTCAGGGCTGTCAGTCCATAACTTCTAGTTTGCAGAATTATACAAAATGCTGCTGTGATTTATTGCGCAGCTGGTTATCGGAAGAGGACAAATATACTTCAGGGTTGCTAAGTAATGTATGCATACAACAAGCTACTTTGTCAATGTCACATTAATTATCCGATAATATTGAACTTAATTCTTGCTGTAAACTTAGATGTGCATTTCCTTGCATCATAATAAATTATGGACTAAACCATACCAGTTTCTGCAAAAATGTTTCTAGCAAAGCTTATCCTGCCAATTAGCTCAGAAATTAATAGCAAGAAATTTCCCCTGTTCTCTATTTAGTACTTCACGTATTATAAATGATGTCCTTCAGTTGGTATGGGCAGGCTTTGCTGTTTAATAAGCACCATCATATGGTGGGATTTTTGCACAACAGCAGCCAAATTATAAGATACAATTCTTCCCTTTCTGGCCCAGATTTCAACAAAGAGATGAGCTATAATCACTGCAATCCCATTTCCCCAGTCCTTTCCTCTCCAAATACTTCAGTTCTTATCTGGATCTTTATCAGGACTCTCTGCAGATGACCTTACAATAACTGCTTCTCTTGTGAAAACCTCTTTGTTCAAATGAATCCTTCACAATTTATTTCTTGTCCTTTTAAAAAAACCCCAAACAACAACTAGTACAAAACCCCAAATCCTGTGTTCTAAGAATTCAAGAACTCAGAGAAAGCACCATGACTTGCTGTTGCTCTGCTGGAGCAAACTGTGAAAATTTTCTTAATCTAGTTTTGGTCTTTGTTTCATGCTCGGCAAGTGAAAGAAATAGAGCAAAAAGAAATAAGCTGTAAGAAATGTGGGCTGTTTTGGGATTTTTTTTTGTCGGTTGAAAACTAACAAAACTAGTTACCATCTGAGTATCAAAAACCTTTAGTCTGTCAAAATACTATAATAAAAAATAAGATGAACAAACCATTGCATCTGATGAGTAGGAGCATGGAAAGGAAAATCAGGTTAGAGAAACATAAAAGGAAAAAGGAGGGATACTTTGTGTCCTGGCAACTTTGTAGCAATATTCTGCAGTCCAGAGATGGTTCTCTGTAAATTCATTCCATATGACAGTGATGTGAAATTTTACAGCTTGTATTGCAAGCTGTCCTTTTTGTTCAGACAGTGGAAAGCTCTGTTCATGACAGCACAGAAAAAAAAAACAACCCTGGAAGGTGATAGGGCTTCACTTCTAATTAGCAATTTTGCATTTGTTGCTGCTGTAAGTGATGAACAGCCCAAAGGTGTTATTAAAGGTGCTGGGATGGATTCTCTGCTGCACTCAGTTTCTACTTTATTCAGAACATATAGAGAGACCACCAGGGTACAATTTTTAGATCTCAGTTTATCTCCACCCTTACTTAATGCCATCCAAATAATTTCTGGGTGCCAGCAGGTACATTTCAGAAGTTTGTCATATAGTTTGAGATAGCTAGGACAAGTGACCAATGCCTTCTGTCCCTGTGGCTTTAGAAGCAGTATCTGAGAGTCAGTGAAGCCACAGCTCAGCTTAATTTTAAGAAGGAAGACACTCACTCAAGCACAGGCTTTCTTTTTCTATTTTTGGCTGCCTGGTTGAGTGAGATACCCATTTATCCAGCCTTTGCTGTTCTCTTAGGGAGAGTTCATGCTGAGAGGATGGGAACAAACACTTACTTATTGCTTTCAAATGTGTCTTGTCTCAGTACCTAAACAAACCTGGACACTTCTTGAAAAAGTAATTTGTGTTGTATACAGTGACATGTAAGTAACCTCAGTGTTTTGAGGATTCAGAAACTTACAGATTTTAGTGAGGTAGGTACAGGCTTGGCGATTTAGGGATTTTAGTGGAACAGTGATATTTTAGTGAATTGTAGAAGGATTTTAGAAGGATTACTAGATTTTAGAAGCATTCTCTGGGCCTGAAATTTAACATCCAATATTAAAGGTAAGAAAGTCTTGTTTTGCACTCCTGAAGTATAAACAGAGCATGGTCCTAGTCTAAACATGGGGCAGGAATGTGAAACATCAGAGCTGATTGGTCAAAAGGCTTAAAGCAAGGTTGAAATTTGACATAATGCTGAAGGGATACATATTCATGGAGTAATTTTCATATGTATGAGGCATGGGTATAAAGATGGGTGGCAAACTTGCGGCAGGGCTTTTTGCCTTTGGTTTCTGGGATTTTTGGCACTGGACAGGGCTGGGAGACATTTTTGCAGGACAAAAGTGTTCTTTCCTTGTTCCTGGCCCCATAAATAAATCTTTTCTCTAGCATGCATGCAAAAACCTTGAGTCCAACTGATTTGCATTAAATAATCAAGATTCCTGTTCAGATGTAAAGCCAGTGTAATTCTGCTATTATTAAAAAACCTCTAAACCAACTAAATAACTAACCCCCCCCCCCAACACCACAAATAAGACAAATATGCTTTAAAATTTCTGTGTTCATTGTAGAATATGTTTTTCTAAAAATCTTTTCTTGCAACCTTTAGACTTTGTCTCTCTCTACAGAAAAACCTGCTGAGAGTGACCGGCTGACCACCCCAATTCTCTTCTCCAAAGGAAACCTCACTGCTTAGAATAATCTGTTTTCCAGGAAGTCCTTGAGCAGTGATGCCACAATGTCCTGTCTGCAGCTGCTCTTAGGTGAGCCGACATGACAGGGCCATGACTGGGGGGATATGTGGTGTCTTGACAGAAGTCCTGTTCACAAAGACCCTGGGAAGTTGTTACTGAGCTTAAGGCAAGTTTTCTGCATTTTCTTTATCTGTGGTGTGATGGTCCTTGCAGGCTGTGCCCTGTGAACCGGTTCTCTCAGGGCTGATGGCACCTTCTGTGTATCTTCCCTTCACCTGGAGAATTCCACAGGACTAAGGAATCCAGATGTACATAAGTAGCATGTGCTTCTCTTCACTGCAACACTCACAGAGTGTAAGGCAGGATTTGATTAATGAGAAGACAGATATTTTTTAGGAGCAGCTGAGATACTCCATGTCCCCCAGTTATAGTACAAGGAAATCATCCCAGCAGATCTGGCAGGACATGCTTCATTCATCTCTTAAGGCTTGTTATCTGAACAAGCTTACAGAAACATGCCAATGAATGCCTAAAGACTGTGACAGCTCATTAATCATGTAGTCCTACAAGAAAAACAGACATAAAATGCATTAATTGCTTCTCAAACAGTTACATATATTGGGATTCTTTCTTAGCTAATGTTGAAAGATATCTGATTTTCCACAAATAACACTCTCTTTGCTTCATCTTTTCTAAATAAAGTGTTAACAGAAAAATATCTTGAATAGCAATGTGTGTAAACATAGATTAAAGAGCTTGAAATTCTAAGTCAAATTCTGTTCTGAAATATTTATTCCTTCAAAATTGAGGTAATTAAAGGTTGTTTTCCTGCAATTTTATGACATATCATTTTTGCAGCTAAAGAACAGACGTACGGAATAAAACATATGAAATACAGAACATGAGGTGGAGAATGAGTAATATATACTGTGTCAGTGGTTCTTTATTTTTTTAGTTGCCTTGACAAAAAAATTCTTTCAATTTTCTCCTTTGATTCTAGTTTACCTGTAGTACCTCACTCAGCAACAGTAAATGAGTTTTATGACAGGTAGTAATGGGGGGTTGTGCTCTTACTGCAGTATGTGTTTATTTTCAATCTACAAGTATTATAGCCAGACAAACCTTAGTTCACTTAAAATGCGGCCTTTTAAGGTAATAGCTCAGTAAACCAGACTAGTAGCCACCAGATTGAGTTTAAAAGCCTGTATGTAAGGGAGAGAACATGCTGTGGGCTCATAAGCTTTCAGAAATGAAGGCTTTCTTAAATAGTTGAGGGAGTTTGGTGAATTGGTGGGGGTAGCACTTGGTATTATTTCTACATAGATTTTATTTTTTAGCTAAGCTTTAAAAAATTGAAGAAAACCTAAAATCTGTATATATAAGCACTGGAATGAATGCAGACAAAAGTACAATTACTATTAAATGCAGAAATATTCTATGAACTTGGCTTGAAGACATTAGACAGTCATCCCTTGCCCAGGTCTTAACTGTCGTTCTGCCTCTGCACAGAAATAACCCCTGTGAAATCTGTAACCCCGTTGCCTGTGGCTTCAACAAATGCAAGGTTCATTCTTTTGGCTCCTGCTGTCTTGATGGGATTTCTTTCTGTAGCATATTCCATGTTCAATGGGGTTGGGAGGTGCAAAATTTAAAGTGAAATATTGTTTTCACGCAAAATATTGGCAAATGTCCAGGACTGCCAGAAATGTACCCTTAATGTTTGAGAACCAGCCTGGCACCAGAGAACAGAGCAGTGATTTAGGCACAGGTTTGGTGTGTTGGGACATGAAGATCATGCTGTTGGTACCTCAGTCTGAAAATGCTGGAGTCATCAGTGACACTGGAGCTTGAAGTCTGGCTTAGCAACCAAATTGGTGTTGCTTGCAAAGGAAGTTATCACCCAGTGTGAAAAAGCAAACTGTGTATCACCTGTAAAAATGAGGAAGAGCTTATGCACTGTCATCACAGTGAAATAAGGACTCATCAAATGCAGGCAAAATGCTGCAGCTAATTTTTAAGGAATTTGATACAAACTTTCCCATTTATGTTGAGCCGAGAGAAACATTTCCCTTCATTTGCTGCTTTTGATGATTTATCAGTTCTATGTTTGAATACAGGTGTTTGATAATACTTAAAAACTCTGAAATAGGTGATCCTGGTTCCTGCCTGATAAGAGAAAGCTGTTTGTTGGTCTGCAGTACAAATAAGTATGAGTTTAGTGACAGAAAAACAAAGGCAAATGCGAATGCATTGATGTTTCCGTTTGACTTTTTCCCCCATGTTCTTTGAAAGTAATATCTTTCAGGGCCAGAGTCGTGGAGGGGTCAAAAGGACTGGGGGAATATCTACTGCGAGGAAAGGATAAAGAAATAAAAATGAACTGGAGTGATTGAAAGATTAATCGGATTTACTTTTTTTAAAAATTTTTCAGCCTTGATGCTGTAACATGAAAGGCCCAACAAAAAAATAGAAGGAAGACCAGTGGGCAGAGCACAGCAGCAGGAATTAGCCAAGGCATTAGGCCCATTAGAGTGCATGTGTAAATCTAGATCAACTATTCCTGCATAGGCTGGGGTCCCCTGCCTTCACCACTGATTCCTGCTGAGAATGAAAGAGGCTTGTGCTCTGTCCCTGTAGATACCTGTCATGGGACACTTAGATATCCCAAATATACAGGGCAACAGTGTACATGGAAGTTTATTTTATGACCTGACTAAGAACCATAAGAAACAAGGAAAGGGTTCAATTCCTTTTGCACAGACTATATTTCTATCATCTGAATTCACTTTTTGACTACTCAGCTCACGAGGCTTTGTAACATTCTGGTGAAGCCACCAGACACTCAGAGGCTGCATCCATCTGTAGGTGACAATGGCCAAAAAATGGCCTTTGAGCTCTTTTGGCCACCTATCCTGCCTCTGTGGAGCTCTTGCTTTGGCCTGGGTGTACCAGCACATGTCAGGCATCAGCATGGGCTGTGTTAGCTAAAATCTGGGCTGGAGGTGAGTGACCAGTCACAATACCCAGGGAGGTTAATTTAGGCACTTCAGGCAGTCACTAGTCTGACGCAAATCTTGCACAAACGTCTAGGTAGCAATGATTCCACACAGAATTGTTGCTGCGGCGTTCCCCATTTTCTTAAAGCAGCAGGACATAATGAACTCAGACATACAAAAATGACTGTGTATTAATGCCACTAGGAACAAATTTAGATACTTCATGGAACCTCTGTGAAATCAGTGGGAACTGGAGATGTAGTCCCATCATACTACCTGTACCAAATTCCTTTGTAAATAACATGACCCAGTTTTACTGCATAATTTTTACTGTTTCACAATAGAAGACTGGAGATTTGATAGTAATTTCCTCTAGACTCTGAAATAGTGTCCTAATTTTTTATGATTCTCTACTGTAAATTGCTGTGTATTCCTCAGAAAAGGCTGCAGACACTCAGCACTTTGTAAGTCTTGTCAATAGGATATAAAAGCACTGGAGACTGCAAGTAAGGAATGTGTTTATTTTCTGAGGTGGTTGTGCCTATCAACTCTGGTCTGTTGTAAGATTATGACTCTGTGGCGCTTCTTTCAAGCTTTAGGTGAAAGTTTCCTGTACTTGGAAGTTGATTAATACCTAATTTTCATAGACTCTGAATTCATAATAATTTCATTTTGAAATAGGCATCATGCAAGTTGAAGGAGACTGATTTATTTCTTGCATTATTTTTTTCCTTGTGCAAAGTGCAGCGAATTCTGAAAAGCAGAGATAATCACTGTACATTTGTATGTTAATGTTACCAGGTAATCATCTTGAAAGACTGAATATGATTAACACCTTGAATCATAAACTAGGGAAAATGTACGGCACTTGACAGGGAATGAAACATCTAATACAATGTGAAAACATCTGGCCAGGAAATTGTTTTCCAAACACTGAAAATTATAAGCAATTATCAAGTATTTTACCTGACTGTACTCATAACTCTGTTTTAGTGACACGTTAACTGATATTATGCTTCATTTCTCAGCAGTCTGATTTTTGGATAATCACCCTAGATCTGTGATTTACACTCTTTCATCTTCGTGCTTGATGTGCATAGCAAATATTTCTGTGGTGTACTTTTTAAGGGGGCAATCAAAGCTGCAGATGAAATAAGGCACTTGTGACAATTGAAGGGAAGAGCTTAATTTGGCAATTCTCATCAGTGAGGGATCTGACAGGATATCCAGGTGGCCCTAAATCAGCTTGATCTAAACTTCTGGAGAAGCGAGCCTGCATGTGCCAATTTCCTTAGCATTAGCTGGGTGCTATTTTCAAGAACTCCTCTTGAGGTGAATGTAAGTACTTTGGGATGTGGCAAACTGCCAGAACATGGTGCCAGTTGTACTGGCTCACAGTAATTTAAGATGACGCAGGTCTGCGACGTAGGTGCCCATCTGCAGACCCTACATGAAAAGAAAGGGCAACGCCATCCTTTCCATGCCCATTCAGGCATTTATTTTCTATTACATGTTTTCCCAAACGAGAAGGTAAAGTAAGGGGAGCAGAGTCTAAAGGTGCTAAGTTTCCTTTGACTCCAAGAACATTTGTAGCTCATAAATCTGGATGCTGTTTCTGACTTCGGAATGTCGTTGTGAGCCATTCGTGGTTTTTATTGTGCTAATAAGCCTTTTCCTGGAGCAAACCTTAGCTGCGGAAGTAGAAACTGCCTTTTCATCTTGGAAATTGAGCTTCCTGTCTGAAATCATTCCATGACATGGCCATCAAACTGACATCCCCAGTGGTCATTTCCCCTTCACTGAAATGGAAGTTGCAGTGAGAAAAAATGGCACTCTGTCCCTCAGTGAGCTGGTTCAGAACAGGTCAGACCCCGACGTTCTTACATAGCTCCAGCCAAAAAAAAGAAAAAAAATTAAATCACAGAATCTTCTGAGTTGGAAAGGACCCACAAGGATCATCAAGTCCAACTCTTAACACTGTCTCCCTGGTGGGAATTGAACCTGGGTCTCCCACATGCCAGGTGGGGACACTTACCACTGTACTAAAGTGGATTTCATAAATCTGGTTGGATTGTAAAGGAAATGAGGTGAACTTTCACCTGAGGTGTGGTGGCAGTGCTTCACTGCCAGGTGTCCTTCAGCTATTTGAGGTCCAACCCCTGCCTTCTATAGTAGAGCTGCTCACATGACTCCATCCAGCCACCTTTGAATTTGAACCTCCTAACCAACCTAGCACAGCATGATGGACCATTTGATATTCCAGATCACATAATGCCAGATGTTACCGCCTTTCATGTTAACTTCAGGTAACGTGGAATTATGTACTCCTCATCTGGTATTTTCGTCATGCCAGAAACCCATGTTGGTTCTGCTTTGAAGTTGTTTCTTTCTACATTGATTTTTTTCTTCTATTTTTTTTAAGTTAAAGGAATGTTCTTGCTTTTTCCCCAGTGATCATTTTCTTATTTCGTGAGCTGGAAAAATAAAAGGGAAATTTTCAGGCAATTTATTGTTTTCGGTCAGAAGTATGCTGAAAAATCAAAGTCTTAAAATATTTCAAGGAAGGGCTGAAATAATCAAATGAGCTTTGGAAAACATTATTTCTCACTGCAATTGAATAATTCATATCGATGCATACAAGAGGATTAAAGACAAATGGAACAGAGGAGTTTGAAATGAGAAAAAGGTAAACTTAAAATAAGATATTAAAAACAATCTGAGTTCTGCAATTTGAATTTTACTTAAAAAAATTAATTGCAATCGGTATGGTCTGTGTTCTATAACTAACATAAAAGGATTTTCTGGGCATGACCTGTGGGAATTTTTTGTTTACAACTTCATAAAATACTTGAAATACAAAATTTCCTGATGGAATTCTCTTATTTTGTTTGTCAGGTGCTTTCGGACCTTCCTTGCCTCACATGACCCAGATTTGCTCTGAGGCTTGCTTGTTTTAACCTTGTTAACTTTACGGAGGGAGCTTTAAGCAAGTTAATTCATTAACCGTTCTGCATCCAAAGGAAAAAAAGTGCTAATCTAATTTAAAATTTGCAAATGAGAAGGTTAGTTTTAAATTCAAGCAGTGAATGAAAATTGAATGCTCCAAGGACCTGGCCTGCTTATTCTTTAAGTGACATTTCCAGTCGGGTTTTTGAAGAGGGTCAAGGTAAGTGCAGGGAAGTGGAAAAAGGTGCGTGTGCTTCTGAATATTCAAAATGAAAATTCACCTACAATTTGTCTGTCTATGAAGGGTTTAAAATCACTGCTTCATGTTACATGTTCAAAATATTTTTGGTATTCCATTTAATTCACACGCCCCATTTCATCTCAAAGTTACATGAGTCAAAGCTGAGTCCTTTAATCTCTCTAAACCCACTGACAAACTTGAGGTGCATCTGGTGTATGAAAAAAGGTTCACTGGCCCTCTGGAGACCTGATTTTGGTTTTGTGTGCCTCTGACTTGTTGGGTCTGGAGAAGCCACATCATTCTACTACACCCTTGGTTTGTCTTTTAGGAGGGAAAAAACAATACCACTGACTTTTAGAAATCATTTGAGATCTACTTATTTATAGATTAGGTAACATTGTGGGATAGGTTTGGGGATTTTACACTTTTTTTTCAATGTGAAAACTTGCTTATTTTTTGATTATGAACAGAGCATTTTTTCCTCTCAGTTATTCACAGGTGAGATCACAACTCAGTGGTCAGGCAAAAGCACACAGTGGTTTGAAAAAGAGGTTGAAGGCAAAAGATGTCTCTGGCTGTTGGAAAAGCACATTTCATTTACAATAGGGTTAAACACCATTACATTTATTATATGTAATGATCTAATAATAATGGAAAGATAAAAATTTCTATTAGCTTTTCATTGCATGACATTGTAAAAAGCAGCTTCAAAGGCTTCTGGTAGTAATTTGATCTGAGTGAATGTCCTGTACTCACATTCTACCTTCTCCAACACTTTAATATGGAGATTTCAGGAGTTTTGACATAATACTGAATACTCTGCAAAGATTAGTAGGTTATGCAGTTTCTCTTTTTTAGTAAGTTACAGTAAGCAACATTTTTGTACTGCACAGGCCTATTGCTCCTTTGAGCAGTATGCTGACAAAACAATTTCACTTATAATGAAACAGTTCATTGCCACTTCTCTAGAGAAAATAAAACTGAATTTGATGGCCTGGTTGTTACTGACAAGACATTTCATCATGAATACTGTTAAAGTTCCACTTTAATCCTTGGACTAGGTTAGAAACAGCAAAATATCTAATAGCTGAGTTGCCTTAGTTGTTTTCTAGTCCTGTTGTCATCCAGTGACAAAACTTGAGGAAAATAAAAGGGGGAAAAGGATACTTCCAGATGAGAATTTATGGATGTTCTTAGGAAAAAAAAGGCCTATATATTGTGATTTGTTTTGCTTTTTGTTAAAGCTTTGCCCCTGGTAAATACTCGAAGGGAATGTTATTCCTGTGGCTTGTGGTGGTTTCTGCATGTGTGGTGTGCTGTGCCTGAGGAGAGTGTGTGGTTTTCTGGTGCTTCTGCAAAGCAGTGATATCAATGTCGTCTATATAAATTTTAACTAGGCGTTAACAGAATGGTCTCTCAGCTGCAAGCTTTGCCTAACATCTTCCCAGCTCTTCAAAGTTAAAACCCAAACAAGTTCAGGTTTACAGGCAAGGTTTGTGCAATGGTTTCAGAACACAGGAAATGAAATAAGAAAACAGAGATCACCACAGTCAACACTGTGGTTATCAGGATGGTTTGAGCTCTTGAAAATACATCCTTGAGAATCTTTAACTTGCTGAGTGAAGAGTATTTGTTCTGGTTTGACATCCATGTGAAAATACAGCTTCTGAGGCCAACAGAAAGCTTTCAAAGCTTGTGCCAAGTGTATAGTTTTTCAAGTGAAACTACCACAGTCTGCAGAGTACTCAGGATTTACTGAGTTTGGACCAGAGAAAAGACCTGCTGCCATTGTGCACTTCAGCACTTGGGAGTGTATTGTATGAAGAGTGCCTAAATTAGATGTCCATGTTCTTCCTTCCTTGTTGCTGTCATAGCCAGAGAGGTTTATGAGCTGTCTGGGAGGAAAATGCAGAACTCTCTCAAAATATGTTTTGTAGGCAGATGTAGCTGCCTGTGAAAGAAGTTGTAATCATAGCTCTGGGAAGCCCTTGCAGAATTGCTATGAATGTGTGCACGTAATTTCCTTCATGTGAACACCCCTTATATACGGCTCTCTTAAAGAATTGCTTTCTTTATGAACTAACATCTTTATCTCACTACCCATCCCTTTGCCATGAGATCAAGCTCAGAATGACTAAGGCAGGTTACTCTGCCTCTGACCCATTCTCCAAGGGACGTTATCACTTACTTTCTTTTGTAGCTTGTCTGTAATTCATAACCTCAGGTAACAGGCTTTCTTATTTTGCTTTAACTTGGTCTTTTAGGTTCCTCTAACCATTACAGATTCTTTCTGCAAAGCATCTTTAAGATGTTGCTCTGCTCTATTGCTCCCTGAGCAGGCTTTCAAAGCTTAATGTCCCAATTTTTGTAACAAATGCATGTATGATTTGACAATACTGCCAAAGCTGGCAGTTCTGATCGTTTTTAACTCTGCTTTTTATTCCTGTGCAGGCTCACAATTTGCTTTCACACCAAATACTTTAACTTGACCTTTGGAGGACCTCGCTTCCCTTTCCACTTTTCACGTTGTCATTTACCAATAGGTTGAGTACTGCCTAGGTTATTCTCTTCAAATACACCCCTGTGTACTTTTCCCCTATCTTGATCCCATGTTGTACGTGACCAAATTTCTAGAAACATCTGCAAGCATCATTCTTTCAAACATCTTATTTAAGCTATACAAATCCTGACAGTGATTCTCTCGTGTCTGTGTCCACTGTCCATCATAATGAGCTGTGTCCTCTTTATTTCCAGGACTGCACCAGTTTGTCCCTGTTGATCGGCTCGCTCTGGATTTATTTGCCAGTAAGGGCTGTCTTGCAGTGAAATTCTGGACAATGCTCTTTGGTGTGTGGGGAGGGTTTGAGATGAGGGACTTTCTGTTCCGCTGCACTCGGTTGTTAGCCTTTTCCTTTAAATGCTGACTGCTCAAAGTGAAAAGTTTGTGCTCTACCTTTGTCCACAACAACACAGGAGGAATTCATGAATGTCTGTCTGCCCAAAAAGCCTACGATTCATGATGGTTCATTCTGCATTTGCTTTTGTTCAGGATGACTTCAGCAGTTTCACGACACAATTTCATCCACATAGTTGAACTGCACTTAAAATGATTGGCTGATATTTCAATATTTGTGATTTATGTAGAATGTTGGATTTATTTGTACTTTACCCTGATTTTGCACCACAAGAACTTAGACAAGGATATAATGCTTCCTTGACACCTGTAGCACCAATCTAAAAAACAATTGTTCCATGATATTAGGCAAATTGAACACAGCTGGCATTCTCTGAGGGGTCAAACTACTGTGGTACATAGATGTTTTTCTTTCTTGGACAAATACAGATAGAAAAAATTTCCTGGAAACTTAAATATTAAAAAAATGAGGGTTTTTTTGCTCTGTTTATGTGCATTGTTTGAAAAATGTCTCACTGGATTGCTAAAAATTAAATGTATAACCCACAGGATTTGTTAGGCATTGATTCACTTGCTTTGAGTTTGGGTCTCGAGTATATTGTGTCAGTTCCATATTTTATTTTTATTGTTTAGTTTTCTGTTTTTAAGTGCTCTTCCATAGTTAGATTTTGTATCCTTTAACAAATGTTGCAGACTCTAAACAATGACAGTGTTCTCTCAAATTTTTATCCCTATTCTTCAATTCTGGCCCTAATTAATTTAGCTATTGTGAACTGTATTTTGGTGGATTAAGTGATTCTTATAAATAAAGTCTGTCAAATATTTTAAGTTCTTCTGGGATAAAAATTACGGGTGATGTATATTGCAGTTGGACTAGATGATTATTGTAGTTCCCTTGCAAATGAGATATTCTGCTCTCTGAAATATTCCATGTTATTTCCAAGTCTTGTGGAAGCATTCTACCTGTCTTGCAACCATTTCAGATTATCAGTTGACATTTGGTCAGTGCCATTAATATGTTTTTTATGAATAATTACCTGTTTGGATGCATATGTTGCTGTCCCTGCAGCATAAACTTTAATAACACCTAACCTGATCAAAATATTATTTTTCCTAATCTGTGTTTAACAATAAGGTCTAACATTTCTTCTGATTTTCTATGCTAACAAGGCTAAATTTAATTGTTTCCAATAACCTGAGAAAAGACAAGACAGAAAGAGTTACCATAATCTTATAAAATATATCAAGAATATTAATTCAGGTAAGTAACTTGTTTTTCTACTACAGAAAAGTTGAAGCCAAACTAAAAGTTGAGCTTTCCAAAATGTTTTAAGGACTCTTATAGTATGCTGGTGGGGTACAAGAAATGCTACTTTTTAATTTAAAATAAATCCAACTTCTGCCTAATGTGTGTGGTGGGCAATTTGCAATTATGATCTTCATGATGAGATTCCTCCATGAAATGAGCAGTGTATTATAATTTAAATAGGATTGTAGATCTGGTTGATTTTAATTTGTGACCCAGGGGTCAGTAGTTACTGGGTGTAATAACCCCGCGGTAATGTGACTCTTCAAGGCACATTTGTATAATGAGAAATCATAACTAGTTATAGGGAGCATGATGATTTTTTTGCCTTTTCAATTCAAATATGCTGCTCTCTCAGCCTCTATTTTATATGCCCAGGACTCCAGTTAACATGTTGTTTTTGCTATAAAAACCTCTGAAGCTGCTGACAGCATCTGATTTACAGAGGTTTACGCATTTCTCTTGTTTCAGCATGCAGCCATAGTCCTTTGTTTGCTCTGTCCTGAAAATTCAGCCTCTATAGTCAGTAGTGTTGCTGGTAGTTGTGATTTCAGTGTTTTTTGCCACTGTTCCCCATTCCTATAACTTGGGTGACTAGTTGGTGGCAGTTTTATTAACTGAAACAAGATGACAAAATTTATGTATGTGTTTTTAGCTACCAGGAGACAGTCCAGACTTGTAAGAGATAAAGAGCTAGTTGATCTCTTCTCCTGAGCATTTAAACGTGTTTTGTGCAAAGACATCACAAGTGACTTGGTTTTCTCTGTTGAATGCTCCTGCATCTGTCAGGGGTAAGAGGAATAACAGCAGTACCTTCATGTCCTTGCATATATCAGAGGAAGTGCTGTCGTCTTCACTTTCAGCAGTGTTATCACTCTGCAGGACTTAATTCTTCCTCTCTCCTTGGTTTTACTCTTGTGGTTCCCCAGTTCTGTTTCTGCAGGATCCAGAGGTGGGATTCAAGCTGAAGGCAGCATGTCCCAGCTCTCATGCCTGAGGGATAAATGTGCTCTCAGTGTTTCATGAGTAGATCTTGCTGCTCTTGTTAGAAATGAGTGTTGATTACCCCTGGAAAGAGACGCAGGAGAACAGGAGATGCTGTGAGGAGCAGCAGGAGAACGATGCAGATGCTCCAGTTAAGAAACATATTAGGGATTATTGATCTCTGTCTCAACCAGCTTTTCAGAAATGCTGTTGGCAAAGAAAATAATAGTCCACACAGAAATTGTCAGGGCAAAACCAGCACCAACAACTTCTACAGAAGAAAGGAGAACGTACTCTTCTTTCACCATGTAGTGTCTTCTTTGGAGCAGGTGATCCAATGACATTTCATTAAGATGAATTTATATGTGTAACAGGGCTCTCAGAGCGGTACGCTGCACCCAGGACTGTCATATGCCATTGATGGAAGTGGCTAGAGTTAAATGGTATTTTCAAGGCGTATGTTCTGTGCATTACCTATTGCTTTATTCATAACAGATACAAGGTACAAAATCTGAAAGTGTTCTCTGGACTGAATCTACTGTGTTCACATTGCCTTTCAGAGTGAATTTCTTCTGACCTGGAGAAGGCATACGCTCACGTTTTAACATATCACCTCTAACATATCATCTTGATAAAATAAGTAGTACCTGTTGAAAAATTAACAAGCCTACTTCATTAGACTTGAGAGTGGAGACAGGAATGATTATCAAATTAAATTTCAGAATTACAAGATGCTTCACAGCTGACATGCAGCTGATGTCTTAAGAATTCTAAGTTCAAAGTAGGCAAAAGATATGTTTAGCCAGACTTTCTACAATATGTTTTTATGGAGTAAACATTTTCTTTTTCATGGACTGAACATTGGTAGTAGTGTTAGTTCTCATTTTACCTCCATTTGTCACTTAGACACTTCACTGAGGCACACCAGGAACTCATCTCTACTTCCTTCCCACTAGACATCCTGCCTCCTCATTGGGACAGTCTTGAATGCTTTTCTCTGTTAGCTACAGCCCACGTCACTGGATCCAGTTTAAAAAGGTAGCAAAAGCAAGCCCAACCTGCCTTTCATACTCTGCCAAGAGGGAGAGGGGAACTGAAATTCCCTCAAAGAGAAGCAATACAAATGTACACTTTGATGTGATGGATGGTTTTGCCCATGTACTGGGTCCAGACAAGAGTGGGAGCTGATGGTAGAGGGAAAAGAAAACCCCCTTCACTTTTGATTCATAATGGCTTAACATAACGTGTCTGGAGGCCATGGGCAGGCAGAGAAGGACTATGAAAGCAAAATAATCCTGGATTTAGAGCATGACTGCAGAAATCAGAGGTCTGGGTAAACCTTGGGAACTTGCTGAAAAACCTCTGATGTGCTGAGGAACTTTAAGGAAATCGCTGGGGAGAGACTAGCTTTGAAGGCCTGATTTTTGAACTTGGGCACCTATGGTAGGAACTAAATGGCAGTAAAACAGTTCTGCTTGTATCTCTTTTTCTCTCATTTTGATTCTGAAGAGTTCACTGCACTGACAGGAGCCTTGGTATTCCTTGAAATGGAATATAGTGCTGCAAGTCCATTCTCAGGTTGTGCAGGCCAGAAATGTAGTACCTGAGCACACAAGGCTAATTTTTTTTTCTGGCTTCTGTGTCCTTCTGTGAACATCCACATTTCCCTCCCAGTAATAGGCCCCTTGGTTTCCAGTTCAAGAGAAGGACTTTTAAATGAGTTCTTGGATCATCTGTAAGTACTGTGTCTACCTAAGACCTGTATAGAACTCAGGAGGTCTGAACCTCACAGATGAGTTCTAAATCTGGGCAAATATTTGGTGGTGAAAGAAGCTCCAAAAGTTTGCCTTGATTAATATGGAATAAAAAATACCCAAGTGAACAGAGAGAACTAAACTAATGCAAAACAAATGCTAAACAAAGTGGCAAAACATGGCTACTTCTGAGTTAGGGTTGCATTTTATTCTCTGCTACTGGTTGGACAGGATACCATTGCATTTCAATGCAGATCAGTCTTGGAGTTGGTAAAAATGTATTTATACATTCAGACACCTAAACCCCCAACAGTACAAGTGGTATGTGTTTTCTTTGGATTACTATGTGTTTATATTAGCAATGTATATAAATATCCATTAATATTTAAAAAACGTGTTGCCAACCTGCTCTGTGTTGACATTTAAAACCTCTTTTTTTAACTATACTTTTGTCTCAGGAACCCTTGTGTGGGTTATGAAATAAAAGCAGGATCTTTATATATGGCATGAAACTTCAGAGTTAGGTTTCTGGATTAATTTACTTCTTACTGTTTTAGAAGTTACCTAATGCATTTTCTATCAATCAAGTTATTAACTAAATGTCTTGATTTAATATAACATGGAAGTAGAGCCTTTTCAGCCCCAAAGCAGTAGTGGGATGGGTATGGGAATTCCTAAAGAGAATGATGGATAATGCAGAAATGCAGACTCCTCAGCTCAGTGTAGGAAAGGGAGTCATTTGAAGGAGCTGCTTTAGTAATACATATATATTTCACATGTATATTGCATTGCATACCTGGAAAAGACATATGGTTGAAGAGTCTTTAGGACCCACTGTTGGACCAGGTACTTGAAATCTGCATTTTCAGTGTTTGTTCCAGGTGTCTCTGCATTATATAATGTTAGTCTCAAGCATAAAGTTTTCCGGTCAAACTTTGCCATAATAACACTGAATAAATGCTATTGTGTAACACCATTTAGAACACGTATTTATAACCACTCCCTGAGCTCGCTGACAGCATTCAGTCCCCAAAACAGCTTCGACTCCCTCTCCTTGCCAGTGGTTACTTGGAGGGATTGCAGCTCTCTGTGCTTGGGCAGTTCGCCCTGGGATTCCTCTGTTATCCAGCTGTGGCTGTGCAATGCTTGTCTGAAAGCCCTCCTTAGCATGCCTTTAAGCCTCCTCCCTGGAAACAGGAGGAGCTCTTCTCACTCCTCCGTATGGCTGGAGCTCACTGGAGCCGGCTGTGTACCAGCTGTGAGTCAGCCCCTCAGGGTACCAGTTATTTGTAATAAGGAACTGGCACTAGAGACAGGTGATAGTCACTCTGAGGGATGGACAGTGTCCTAAAACACATTAATTCGGCCCTCAGACTATTACCC
>WEKX01001219.1:87932-109034 GCA_013390025.1 Pitta sordida | reverse complement strand
ATATATATATATATATATGATATATATGTGTTTGTGTGTCTGTGTGTTTATATACATACACACACATACACAATATAATAAATACGTGGCAGGTTTCATAGTTTAGTCCAGGTTAATCTTCAGCCCACCCCTCGGCAAGTAGTTTGTGCAGAAGCAGCTCAGTGATACTGTGACTAAGAAACCTCTATTAATCTAATTTTCTGATCCATGTCCTTCAATGTCTGCATCAAACAAATGACAGCATCAGCCTTTAGAAAGGCAGGTTTTTGCAAAAACATGGTCCCAGGATTCTGAATGTCCTGTGCCTATGCTAAGAATGTTGCTCAGGAGCTGCTCATTCCCATGGGATTGAACTCAGAAGTCCTGATGGCTTCTGAGAGAAGATGTATTCATTACTTCCTTTTTCAAGGGAGTCTAAATTACAATTTTGCCTTTCATTATTCTCAGTTGGCTCCTTCTGTATGATAATTGCAGCAAGGTTAGAAATGACCTAATGATTGCGTTAGCTTCCAAAAAACCTTCCTCTTTTCACTCGTCTCTGACCTCTATCCACAATGAGAGATTAGTGAAAGACAGGCAGAAAAGTAAGGAGAATGCCTGAATAT
Source organism: Pitta sordida (assembly GCA_013390025.1). Lineage (NCBI taxonomy): Eukaryota > Metazoa > Chordata > Aves > Passeriformes > Pittidae > Pitta > Pitta sordida. Next base: position 108,429 of record WEKX01001219.1, on the reverse strand, counting down.
AGGTTGTCATATTCAGCCCAGCTGTTGCTGATAATAATTTTCTGAGTGCAAGCACTGGATGAGCCATTTGTCACGAATGATTTATTTGATGAAATTAGCTCTCTTTTTCACGCCTTGCAAGCTTCCTCAGTAAAATGATGGAGACATTCAAACTTGTCCATTGCATATATAGGCTCAACTGATTGTTTCTCTCCTAGAGCATGAGTCTATGGATTAGTGGTACACTGAGCTGCAAGAGTGTTCAGTAAAGATTAATGATTTTTGATGCCTTTGCTTTTAACTGTCTTCTTTGGACAGACAGATCATGGCACTGATACTCAGTAAGGAAAGGCCCAAATCATCCTGAAAAAAGTGCCCCTTAAGGGATGCCTTGGTTGTTCATGCAAAATCACTACTTGCTTCTGAAAATCTATCAGAGTATCTATTCATTATATGCCATTATTCATGTCAGTGACATGGCAGATACTATAATTCTGTGACAAAATGACTGAATCTCTGAAAAATGGAGACTTAATAGTTACCAATGAGTGACAAATAAAGCTGCCTTTTTTACACATGTAAATAGCCATCCATACAGACAACATTTCTCCCTTCTAACTGTAGTCTGAACTGGGTTGTCTATCAAATAGAGATTTTTGCTAAGTGCTTCCCCAGCTTCTGTAATTTTCTTTGCTCTAGTTTGCCTTGAAATTTCTAAGTACTGTGAGGGAGATTCTGGGCTTTGCCCTCAGCAGGGACTTGCAGTCCTTATTACAGTGTGTTCCCATTAGTTAGTCAGCTGTACTCCAAGGATTATATCCATCCTAACTGTCCAGAGACCTTGTAGGGGTTTCTTGATTCCAATTTGTGTAGCTTCAAAACAAGGAGAGAAAAATGTATTACTTAGTTTGTGTATGAGCTCTCGCTTCAAGGCTGATTATGGTTGATTAGATCACAGGAATGGAGTTTCCATTTATGGCAATAGCTCATGAAGTCCATCCTTTCATTGGATCTTGGCAGACAGTTGGTGCTGGGGCAATAAACGCCCCGGGATGACACTGTATTTTAGTAAAAACGTGGTATTGCTCATGGACAATCGTGACTGGCCCAGTTGGAGCTGACCACAGTGTTGGAAAGGGAACCAGCACAGGCAGCAGACCATGGATGGTGTCCTCTGTGACTTTGTCCTGCACTGCAAGATAAAATGTCACTGGAATTACACCAGGAGGAATGTGTCCTATATAAGGCCTATTGAAGTCCCTAGGTGATTTGTAGCCATAGCCATCTGTACTATTATTTACTCAGGTTATTGATCTTTTAAGTCCAGTAGCTGTATCTGGCCATGACTGACACAAGAATCTTCATAGGCAGACGAGATAATGTAATGAAAGCCATCATATCAGCAGACAGTGGTAAAATAATGTGGGGAAAGGTGGGGGGAGGAAGTGGTGATTTTAATTCTTTGTCTTCCAATAATCATTGCACAGTGTGACATCTGATTTCTTTTACCTAATCTCAGCATGTGCCTCAAAAATGCTACTGGCCATCAGATTATCCCAGCAGATCATTAAATTTTCCTGTCCTCGGGACTTAGGTATGCTGTGGAACTATCCAAGGATAATGAGCAGCCTGCTGTTGCACTCACCTGGTTGGGGTCGATGTGTTTTATGAAAGCTCCCCACATATTCTCTTTAATGAATGAGTCCTTTCTATTTATAGGGGAATACTCTGAGAGATAAGGAAATAAAATGACCTTTAGGGATTTTTTGTATGACCTTTAAGGTTTTAGATGGAAAACATATTCCTTAGACAAATTCCTAGTTATCAACAGGAAACAGCAATATGTGACCCAAAAGCCATGTACAATTAAGTTTGTATATATGTAATGCTATTCTCCTTACATGAATGCTGTATAGTTAGGATAAGAGATAAAACTTCCAGCCGCGATTACCTGAACACTTGGGTTGATTGAATTCATGGGCTAACTATTATTGCTTCTAGTGGCAAATTTAACATGGGTTATAGCAGTACTAATGCTATTTACTGACCTTAGGGAAAAAAACCCAAACAAACAGGTTTATCTGATCACAGATAAACTTACGTCACCAGAGAAACATTTACATAGAAAAAGGTTGTTCTTCAAAATTGCATACCCTTACTTTTCTGGTGGCATCAAGCTTTTCCTACTCTTCTTTATGTGTTAATGTCCTTTCATTGCTCTCTTACTCATATTCTCTCATCTAATTTCCACAAATGGTTCCTTCTGCTCAAATAACAAGGCTCCAGAGTGCTAGAGTAGACTGGTAGGACACTTGGACTGAAAACTTAAGTGCTTCATTTTAGCAGTTTGTGGCTTGCATTGTAAAGTCAATTGCATTGACTGTGATAGGACCAGCTGCTGGTGTAATGCTGCTTGTCTTCCTCTTCCCATCCTGCAGGTCATGTACTGCTTGTGTCCTGAGCAACATTGACATGGCTGCTCAGCTGCCATCGTGGGAAGGGGAACTGAAGGCTCATGTTAGGCTTTCTCACCGAGAATTAATGCAACTACTTCAATACAGTCCCATAAGACCTAATCATAATCTGCATTGCTTCTGAATTTATAAAGGTGACCATATGATCACCGTTACTGCACATACTGAATAGGTTCCAGGCATTTCGCCTCCTGCCACATGAATGAGAGGAGGTGCTGGTGTGTTCCCCTTGTTTAAGAAACAGGAAGTGAACATCTAATGACTGGCAAAGGACTATAAATGAAATTTGTCAAAGAAGAGGCAAGCTTTGAAAGGAAAGATCTCAGAGCCTTCCACTGTTGAGTTCAGCATTGCTTTCCCTGAGGAGGAGAAAACATGTGCCACCATGAAAGGGAGAGCTAGAAAGGAGTTATTACTGAGTTAGAAAGGACTAATAACTACATGTGCAACAAAGCCTCCACTCATTACCAAGGCTTTGAAAGAACTGTTGTCATAATTTTGAACCAAGTTGAGAAACACTAAATCTAAATCAACAACTCAGTTTTCAAAAATATGCATGACATTCACATCTGTAATGATAAGCTACAGTGTTTGTCTGAACAGCTTTAATAGTAATTTAAATATTTCATAAAAATCTTGCTGGAAAAATGCCCTTAAACATGACATTATTTACATAAATTCCTGCAACAAACAGCTGTGTAGCCCTTCACTTTGGTCATAACTTCTCAGTTGTAGTGGTCTTGCACCCAAACATTCACAAATCTTAAGGCACTTGCCCAGCATTTATTCAAGGAGATTATGAAAGAGATAGAAGCACAGATAGAAGCATGGAATATTCTGAGTTGGAAGGGACCCACAAGGATCATCAAGTCCAACTCTTACACAGCACCACTGCCTTCCCTGTGGGAGTCGAACCCCGGTCTCCCACATGAGAGGTGGGGATACTCACCACTGTACTAAAGTGGATGTGTCTCACAAGGGTGATTTGAAAACCAACAGTGTAACCCGAGCCCAGATCCTGCAGGCAGATCCATATTGGTGACCACTGGGATGCATTGCAGGATGGGGATCATATTTACTGACAGCTTTTAATTAGTCTGCATAATTCATTTCCACATCTGTTTTCCTATAAACGCACCACTAATTAGTTCAGTGAGTCAGTTAAAAAGTGTACCAATGTGCCAGATACTTTAAAAAGACACTGAAAATGTTTGTAACACAGTCCATTTCATTTTAATTATTTTTAAAAGGAAAACGTGAAACACCACTACCCATAATTTTAATTTCCTTCTTCTGAATTCCTCTGCTGATTTCACAATACATTGCTGAAAAATTGTGAGTGTGTCAAAGACGTGTGTCTCCAGAGAAAATCCACTCTGGCTCAAGATTTCTGGTATATTCTACTGCTTAGCTGTACTCAAGTGGTGGCTCTGGAAGCCCTGCTAGCACTTCTAAAGCTTGATCACTCACCTGAAAAAGTCAAGCTAATATAATTTTCTCACTACTCCAGCCTCCTGGCCTAATGCAGCAAAGCAATACAGCTTCTGGGCCAGAGTCCTCTGTACGGTTGGTAAGGAGAAGACAAGATGTTTTTGACTAGGATCAGAAAACATGAATGGGAGAGCTTCTGTCTCCCCATTCCTGAGGGAAATGAGCAGAGCTTCAAAATGGGTCCACAAAATAGGCCTACCTTCACAAATGGACCCTTACACAAGCCTCTCCTCGGCGATTANTGATTCTGTGATTCTGTGATTCTGTATGGTTGGTAAGGAGAAGACAAGATGTTTTTGACTAGGATCAGAAAACATGAATGGGAGAGCTTCTGTCTCCCCATTCCTGAGGGAAATGAGCAGAGCTTCAAAATGGGTCCACAAAATAGGCCTACCTTCACAAATGGACCCTTACACAAGCCTCTCCTCGGCGATTAGTTTAGGACCCGTGTAGGGGAAAGCAGACATCTTGTGTAGATCTGTTAACCTTGGACTGACTGCCACCCCTAGTTTCCAAAATCTTACTGTGCTCAGACATAAATGTAGAGCTACTTGGTTAGGTCTTTGCATGAGCAAAGATGAAATCTTGGTGTGTGCAGATGTACTTGAAGTCAAAAATTAAACACTTATAGAGCTCATTAGGTTTTTAAGTTCTTCCTAAGTCTTAGTTTTATCTGACTAAATCCTTTATTGACTCTGACTGTAAGCCTTAGTGCTAGGCATCTATCCTTCTTGTTTAACCTTGTGTCACTTGTAACAACAGCAAATGAAATAATCAGGTCAATTTTTTAATTGTGGACTTTTGCTTTGTGGGCTGACTACTCTCTCATATGGTTAATGCCGAATAGCAAAGCACGATACGATGTATCTTTCCTCCACCCTCCTTACTTTTTAAAATGAAGCTTACAGCATGCCAGCAATTTAAATTTCCGCTCTCTGTTGGCAAGTCAGGATGGCTTTGGTGAGCAGTTTATTTCTTCTGATTACTCCCTGCCACTGTGAGGGATTATGGCTGAGTACCAGCGGCTTTCCCCCCACAAAGTCTCGATCCAAACACTCTCCTTGCAGATTACAGCGGAATCGCTAATGCAATTTTGGCCTGACTTTGATGCAGCACTCTATTGATGTGGGGTGACGCCGCAGCAAAGCAGCAAGGTTAGAGCTCAGCAGTGATTTAGCTGGAGTCCCTGAGCGGAGGTGTGGCTCCCCCCGCGCGTACGGGTGCGGGGCGGTGCGGGGAGCGGGGTCGGCTCCGAGCGCTCCGGCGGCCGGCGCACAGCCCACCAGGGGAGGGCAGGATGTTTTGTTCTGCTCTGGTTTCGTGTACGCCCCTCAGGAAGATAATCCCGTTCTGATGTTGAGCAGTCAGGGTAATCAATCAGTCAATTCCCTCACGACATCTGTTTTTTGGCAAGCATCACTCTCGCCACCTGGGAGGAGGGTGCAGAGCAGGGGGCTGCGGGTCCGGGCCGCTACTCCGGGGGCCGCTGTCTTCTTTGGGCCGAGGGCACTAACGAGAGCTCCTGGCGGCTCTGCTGGGGCGCCCGGGGCCACCTCCGCTCGTCTTCCAGAAGAGCTAGGCAGGGAGGCTCTGGACCAGCCGCGACAGGAGAGCGGATGGAGCATCAGCCCACTTGGAGCTCATCCCCGCTCGCCGGCTGTAAGGCTGAACGCCAGGAGCGGGACTGGGGCTCGTCGGGATGTGTCAGCACTGCATGTGCCGGGATATACATGTGTTATTTATGTGTATATAACATATGTATTCATAAGCAAACAAATATCTAATCCAGGGAATCTTTAGAATATTCCAGCCACAACGGTACCCAAACGAGGGGGAAAAATGAAAAAAAAAAGATTTAAATTATTTATTTTTTTTCCTCCAGGCATCTGATTTACTCCGTGACTCTGATGCTTATCAACAACGTGTGAAGATTGCAGTAAGGATCCTCCCTGGAAGGCGAGGAGGAGTGACTTCCAGGGGGCTGGGAGGAGGTGGAGTGCAGCGCGGCTCTCGCCTATAAGGAGGTGCCCAGGGCTCGGCAGCCGCTTCCCACCCAGCCGCCTCTCGCAAGGTGAATCGCCGCGGCGGCAGCCGGGGCACTGGGCTCCGCTCGGGCGCTGCCGCCGGCGTCCGGAGGGGCTCCTCCAAGGGCCGCGGAGGAGGATCCTTCGGCCGCTCCCGACCCCGGCTTCCCTTCACCCGGATTGCTTGGATGCTGTATGGAGTAAATGAGCGGAGCGAGAGAAAGCGCTCAGAGGCTAAGAGGCGCTCGGAAATCGAGACCAGGGGAGAGAGGCGAGCGTCTGGCTTCCCCCTGCGGGGCTGAACATGGATTCCCGAGCCCTCGGGGGCTTCACTCTGCTGCTCTTCAGTTTATGGCATCAGGGATTAACTGCAACAAATTGTGAGTAGCGGGAGTGCAAGGAGTTGCCTAGGGTTGGGGCGGGGGAGGAAGAGATGGGGGAAAACTCTTCTGAACAGAGGGTTATTGCACATGACCTCTAGGAGAAACTTCTCCCGGCTCCGCTTTGCTGATGGAGCTCAGAAATGCAAAGTTGGGGACAGATGGAAGGACTGATCTCCATCGTCCTGCCGGTGTGGATGTGGGAGTGAATGGGAGCCGCTGGAGCCCGCGAGGAGCCGCTCGCAGGTTTTCCCACACGGTTTGGTGTCCTTCTGCTGGACGCATCTTTTTGCTGTCAGTGTGGCCACTGCTTGCCCTGTGTGGGCTGCGGGGCACTGTCTGAGCCGGGGTCGGAGTCGGGAGTCGCGCTTTTGCCTGGAAGGGAAGGTCGGTCCTTCTTTCAGGGGCCGGGAGGGCCGCGATTTCGCGGTGCAGGCTGGCTTCAGCCTAGGGGAGCAACTCCGGGGGCACCGAGCGCCTTCCCCTTGCCCGGCGGTGCCGTCACTTCTCCCAGGCACTTTGCACGGGCGCGGCTGGTCCCGGGGCGTGCCCCAGCATATCCTGCGTGGGAAACCGCAGCCCGCTCCTTCTTCCTCGGGAGATCCCTCGTAAGTTTGCCACGTATCGCTGCCGGCCCTGCGAGGGTCGCTCCCCGCAGGCAGGAGCATCCCTCGCCGCCGGGGCGAGGCGCACACCGGCGGCGGCTCTGCGGACGTCTGGGTGAGCCCAGCGCAGCCGGGTTGCTGGAGGGTCCTGTAGCTCAGGGGAGGAGGGGGTTTTTCCGTGCCCTTCGGCCCCAGGGAAGCGCGGTGGGAATGCCGCCGGGGATGGAGCGGGGCNTCAGTGAATTAAATTACGCTTAATGTGTTTTAATAACGTTCGTGCTAAACGGCAGGCGATTTAAGATTTGAGGCTTACCATTTACTGATGCGGCCATAAAGTTAATTCCTAACACTTAAAAAGAAACTCTGCGTTAATGAGTTTTCCTATTTCACGGGTGACAGTTTGATTTCCCAGTGCCAATAAACATTTCCATTGAATACATGCTGCTCCCTAAATATTTAGGAGTCAATCTTTTTAGAGCATGATGATCAATGGTTTTATTATACTGTACAGATTTTACTTATTCATTGAGCAATGAATTAGCATGGAATCAGCTGTTAAGTGCTTTCCCAGGAGCTAAGTGAGGGAGCCTGTGAATCTGTAATAGCTGCAAGTTCCCTAGAAACCTCGTTAGATGCTCCTGTGAAGATCTCTGTGTGCTCACACAGACTTCAATAATTGCATTCTGTATGAAAATTCATCTCTTTCTTAAATAAATCATCTCTGTATGTTGGAGCTCAGGGAGCTGTGATCTCTTCCTGAGTTTTGGGCCAAGAAAGCTTACATGGGGGCTACAATGTTGAAGCTGTAGTATATTTAAGTATATTTAAATAGCGCCTTGAAAGTGCTATTGCTTTAAATGGTTATTGAGTTTGCAGGTGCCTGGTAAACTTTCCAAAAGAAATAATTGAATTCTGCAAATGGGAAATTTCAGCTCAGGCCCCTGTCAGGAGCTTCTGTTTGAAAGCCAAAGTACAAATGGGAAATTATGGCTTCTGCACCTTCCTCAATTTAAACACTTTGGCCAAAGGAGTTGCATTCAGATGCTGATACTGCTGTGTTCACAATGTCTTCAACAGGTTTGTTTCTGACAGGTTTTATGAACAAGAACAAAACTGGGGACAGTATTTACAGTGGAAAAGGACTATGCTTTGGGGGGAAAGAATGCAACTTATTTAATTTTCTTCCTAGTATATAAAATGGCATTAATCTAATTTGGGTCTTTTCCTTGCTTCTAAATTGAAAACTCTTAAAAATTATTCTCTTCTCACTTACTTGGTTTCTGTAAAATAAATATCCTGAGTAAGTAAAAATCTTCTCAGCCACTGAAATATTTGATTCCAATTTCATCTTTGGTAATAGCTTTTAATTAAAGAAGTGATTGCTAAAGAAACTGCTTTGAAACACAGCTACAGGCTAGGGGTCAGTAGACATCATGGGGAAGATCAAAATTGCCAAATGGTAATAAAATAAAAGAAATTCCTTCCGCTTTACTTTTTGCAATATTTTATTAAATTAGGTAAATAGAATGGCAATAGGATTTCTCGGCAGGATACTAATTACTAGAAAATGAATAAATAGCCATGTATATAACACTGGAAATGTGCTGCGTATGATATCTGGGAGAACTGAAACCTCTACATTTATCAGGTAGACAAGGAGACACAAAGCCTTGCATGCTATATAACAAATTAGTTGCCCTTTAGCAGCATATTCTGTGATCTGAAAACATTAGTAGCTTTGGTAAGTCTGAATTTTCGGTTGTTGAGCACGTTTTTTTTCCTCTCCTTTTTGCTCTTTGAAGTTGGAAGGAGGGAGCAGTAGTAAAAAAAATGTAAGATGTGAACTCACGTTTTTCTCAACGACTTTGCTATAACATTTCAGGGCTAGATTGCAGCTGCAGAAAAGAATCGCAGGAGCCACTAGTGCTAGGAGTCACCTGGTTTGGTGTCATGGATCTTAATAATTCCACTTACTTTTTTACACCTTATGCTCCTCTCCCTCTTACTTATACCTTTCTTGACTGATTTTTCACATGTGACCAGAAAAGAATAGAAGATTAAAACATTTCCTGGAGAAGTGGCACCTTCTAAGTCCCATTGCAAAAGTTGTTCTTAGAAATTATTGCATGTTTCTGTTCCAGAACATAGCCTCTTTTCCTCCCACAGAATCACTAGCATTTATTATCCCACTTCACTAGCACTTATTAGCTGATCATGTGTCTTTCAAACCTTTTACTTAAATTCAGTCATAACTGTCAGTCAAAGCTGCAGAAATTTGATGTGTGGTAGAATCAGACCTATGGAAGTTCTTACTGAAATACATGGTCAATGTATGGTCGACTACTCTGCCATAGATTTGGATATAGCCCTACAAGACACATCTGTTTTGAATGACTCTCTTCAGCTAAAAGGTAGGCAGCATGTGTCTGTGTTTTTATTTATTTTGAAGTAGGGAAAAACCCTGAAAACAGCATATGTTTTCTCGGCCAAAGAAACGGTTATTTTTAGGCAACAAGAGTGTTCACTTTGATTTTAGCCTTCCTCTGCAGTGGTGGTAATCATACAGGAGTCAGACGAGTGTAAGTGAAAATGTACAGGAGGATATTTGACTCTGGATACTTGAGGCCATCAAGATCAGGAAGTGTATTTGGGATATGTAACAGCACAAATGAGACCTGTCAGGTCAACTGTGGTAAAGGCAAGAGGTCTCTTAAACAGTGACCTTTCTATCTGTGTGGTCAGAAATGCTAAGTTTTGAAGAGATCTGCTGAAATAGGTAGAATATTGATCATCTGATCTCACTTGCTTGCCAACTGAGTAAAGAGGATCAGACATGCATCTTTGGATTTTCCTCTGGCTGCGGTACTTAAATATCACAGAATGACAGAATATACTGAGTTGGAAGGGACCCACAGTGATAATCAAGTCCAGCTCTTGGCCCTGCACAGAACCATCCCTATAGAGTCACATTATGTACTTGAGAGTATCGCCCAAACACTTCTTGAACTCTGTCAGGCTTGGTGCTGTGACCACTTCCGTGGGGAGGCTGTTCCAGTGCCCAACCACCCTCTGTATGAAGGAACTTATTCTAATATCCACCCTAAACCTGACACAACTTCAGACCATTCCCTTGGGTCCTGTCACTGGTCACCACAGAGAACCGATCAGTGCCTACTCTTCCTACTCCCTCACAAGGAAATTGTAGATTACAGTGGANATAATCAAGTCCAGCTCTTGGCCCTGCACAGAACCATCCCTATAGAGTCACATTATGTACTTGAGAGTATCGCCCAAACACTTCTTGAACTCTGTCAGGCTTGGTGCTGTGACCACTTCCGTGGGGAGGCTGTTCCAGTGCCCAACCACCCTCTGTATGAAGGAACTTATTCTAATATCCACCCTAAACCTGACACAACTTCAGACCATTCCCTTGGGTCCTGTCACTGGTCACCACAGAGAACCGATCAGTGCCTACTCTTCCTACTCCCTCACAAGGAAATTGTAGATTACAGTGGAGTCTCCCCTCAGTCTCCACTTCTCCAGGCTGAACAGACTGAGTCACCTCAGCTGCTTGCTCCTCATATGGCTTCCCCTCAAGGCTCTTCACCATCAAATGTTTTTTTAAAGAGGATAGTATTCAGGCATATTTACCTCCTCTTAGTTACACAAAGGGGAAAAAATGGATACATATGTTAACTTTTTCATGCCTTCAGATGTATCAATGAAGAAATGGTACAGAATAATGAGATTTCCTGAGGGAAAGGCTGTGAATAACCCACTGCTGATCAGAGCCTCTCTTGTGTGTCTGTCACTATCTAGCTTTCCATCAGTTTGACTCAACTAGCAATCCTTGGCTTTCAATTCGTCCGAAAGATGGTCTTTCCACAGACTACAATGGTCTTTGGATTCTGCATCCATTTGGCAGATGGGATTGCCAACCCACAGGAATCTATCCAGGGTTATTATCTCAGTATCAAATACATTGTCCGCCTGGACATTTGTCTTTTCTTTTTTGGCTTTTAATGTCATGAAAATGCAGCAGGTTTTTCCTTATAAATTAACAGCAAGAACAAATTGTTTTCAAATGTGCTTGGTACATCTCTACAAAGTATAGACTTCAAGTGGAAAATATGGTGACTCTGGGTAGAACAACATACTTGTGAAGCTCTCACAGCACATGTCATGTGCAGGCTTCTGCCAGCACTCTAGTCAGTGTAGGAATGGTGATATTTTTTTAATCACTGTAGTCATTATCGTAGTCATTATCTTACCAATGGGAAACTGAGGCAGTGCATATAAGGAAGAGATAAATGTACAATCAATGTGAGAATCTAGGTATCAAAAATAATTCCTTAATGATTAGTTGAGTTGATCCCATATAGTTTGGTCATGTCCTATTCTCTGTTATTAGTTCGTATTCATATTTGCCCTGCTATATGTAGTAGTTTCTAAATCCATAGCTTACTCCTCATTTCCTCTTCCTCTGCTTCTACTTTTTCTGCTGCTATTTGAAGCAAGTGGAATTTGGATAGATGAATACTGAAATGAATAAGAATATGAAGGCAGTGGGAGTGTGGGGTAGCATTTTTTTATTTTTAGTCCCCCAAATGGGTTTTTTTATAGATATGAGAGGTTTCAGCTCTCTTGGCAAACTTGAATTACTGTCTTACCCACCCTTCTTCTTCCTCTGAAAGAGATTAGAATGAGAGAAACAGAGGACTGCAGGTATATCTGCCAACGTCACACGTGACAGGCTCTCTCTATATATCTGCTTCCCCTTAGTGTACCAGTCTTGAGGGAGTGGGCTGTCTATGTAGAGCACCAGGTAACCTGCTGTGCTTTTTTCTTTCATTTTCTTTCTTTTTTTTTTTTTCTAAGAAAGGAGACTAGGTTTTTTCCGCCCCCAGAATTAAGGGAATTATATTCTGGTCCTGTAGCATTCATTTTTTCAGACTGCTGCTGTCTTGCTGACACAAGGGCCCCATTTGCATTCTATCTGTAGGATGTCGCTCTTGCTGGACACATCTTCTCTGGGTCTACCCAGGAAAGAAGGATGCAAAAGGAAAAGATCTGGTAGATCTGGATGAACATTTCCCTTCTGCTGTCATTGAAGTGTCTTTAAGAGACATTAACTGTTTTCTTTTTGTCTTAACTAAGATCCTGCTACTCAAAGCAAGAAAGAGGGGAAGAAAATAGTATAATCCTGATGTAGTGAAAGTTTAAAATCATAGGCAGTTCTTGGAGGCTTTGAAGACATCACTTGGTAAAGAGGGAAGCATCAGCAGACCTGTTAGCATGTGCTGTAGAGACAGATGAAAACAAAAAGGCTTTTTTTTTTGTACTCGGTGCCAGGCTAATGTTTTGTCTCTGAATTTTTTAATTGCCCTGTGCAGATTCTTATTGGCTGGTAAAGCCATTTGTTCACTAGATCAGTGATGATGTTTTACAGATCAAAAGCAATTCAATATAGAATCTAGAGGAAGGGGAAAAAAGGACATGCCAAAGCATTCCTTGTTAATTCCTTGTTAATTGTTAATTATCTACTTTGATAAGCAGTCAAAAACATTGGTAGCTTATAGAGTGGTGATCTACCTACCCTTCTAAATACAGTTAAACTCCCTCCATCGCGAGGAAAGGGACAGGCCAAAGGTGTCGCGAAACATTAAACTCGCAAAGAACTGCAGGTCATTAATATGCATGCAGGCCACGCCCATTGCTCCACCCCCTGGAACTCCTGGNTGCCCGTATGGTCCCAGACAGAAGCCTCCTCCTGGTGCAGTGACAGCTGTCCCCTCTCAGCACACAGCTTGCCTCACTTTCATGAGGCAGTCTCCCTGTTCAGGGACGGGGGCACGGTGCCGCCATTGCGAGCCCCCTCCCCGCAGGGTGGGGTGAGTCCCGCCCCACAGGCACCGCGGCACCGCCCCTCGGCACAGCAGAGTCAAACTGCGCATGTCTCAGCCAGCTGAGCTCGCGGACGGCTGAATCATATTAGCGAAAAATTGCTTCGCAAATGGGCGGGGTCGTGAAGGAGAAGTCGCGATACAGAGAGGATTCACTGTAGATCTGTTTAGATATATGCAGGAAATATTTTATATTTACGATGTATTTTTTCTAAAAATAAAGGAAAGTAACTTAGTAAAAGAGAGCATGGTGTGATTTGCAAATGTCAAGAAGGATCTTGCTTTACCTGTATTCCAGGAATGAAAACCCATTTTTCTGGCTGAGTTTTGCCTTTGCAAGATTCTAGCTCTTTCTCTACATCCTTAGAAATATATGCTGGAACTTAGATAACTTGGTCCGTTTCCTGCAGAACTTTTTGTTCAAAGATTTATCAACACAGGTTCTGAATAAAGCAGTGGAAGTCTGTATGAACCTCCCTATTTACAATTCTGAATGGGTATTAGAGTACTGGTTGGCTCATTTATTATATTTTATTTTGTAACCTGTGAATTAAAGGCCTGCTGAGTTGATTTTTTTGAATGTACAATTTTAGGACTTAAACTGAACATAAGGTACAGAGCTCAGAGACAAAGTGGCCTTCTAGGTAATGGTAGGTTTTATTTTATCCAGTGTTTCTGTGCCATATAAAGGCTTTACCAGTGTTCAACCTCGAAGTCTCTCTAGTTCAACCCTGGAGAGTGCAACCAGCATAGTCACTGAATAACCCAATTGCCACAAGTGTGCTACAGACAGGGCAACAGGATGTGATGCATTCATGGATGTCTGTGATGAAAAGGTTTCTTTCTTCTGTGGCAGAAGTTGTCTGTGCAAATACTTTTGGAAGACAGATGCTTGTTCGACTCTTTTTCAGACACTGTATATGGATTTGGAGAATGTTTCCTGCTTGAGAAGAAAGCTTTAGTGTTAGAAAGAAATGTCAAGAAATGATTCACATGGCAAAAGCAGACCTAGGCCCTTAGTCTCCTGCTGTATCAGTGGCAGCGTACTATTTGCCCTCGTTTTGCACATGCCAAATCAGAGATGAGTTGGGCTGTCTTTGTGGTGCTGGGTGGAAGGAAACTTCTAGTGAACCAGGGTACAAATGGGTTTTTAAGTGAAGTAGTAAATTTTTCCCTCAGTCTGAGTCTATTGAAACATGCTTTGGGTAAGAGTAGCTCAAAAACTTCTGGTTTATCATGAATGGCGATGACTTAAGTAACTAAAGTGACATCCAATATCACTGTGATTCAAGTCCTGGAGGTTGTTTCAGCTACAGAATTGTATGGGTGTGATTGTACTGGTTGAGGAAAGCCCAGATTTCTGACCTTAGAAGCTGGGTTGTCCATGAGTTGGATGTAGGTGCTGGAGGTTCACTGGGAAGAGTCTCTGTGACTCCCTCCTGTCATAGTCAACATCAGGGACATTACATCAGTGAGTTGTTTATAAAATGATGTCACCGTTTCCATGCTGGACAACACAACTTCAAATCTGAGGTTAAGGGGTATTCTTAATGAATATCACTGTTACATGAATCACCAAGTGCAATAACAAAGACAAGCTAACTTTGTAATTGCTCAGTGAATACCATTCAAGACTATAAAAGGGTTTTAGTAGCTGGTGTTAATACACTCTTTTCCAAATTGTTAATTGCTTGTGATCTGTGATATCTTTATGGCATAAAGAGCATTGAGTTGCAGTGGGACACATTGCATCCTGTTCAGCTAGGGACTTAGAAACACCCAAAAGATATTCAGAAACAACCACATCACTGGAAGATGCAAAGGATAACTGGTATCATTCTGAGGAATGCTTCCCTTTTGACATTAGTAATTAGGGTTCAGCATAGAGCTCCAACACAGGAAACAGAACAGTATTCAATGTTAGCCACTGTGGCACTGCAACAATTGGACTGGGAAAGAAATAAAAGTGTTTTCATTCTCTCTTTTATTGTGTGTATTGAGAAAGATTGAGTGTTGACCCTTAGGAATTCTGGAGCATAATTTTTTCTTCTAAAACTATTCAGTGCACTGTGTTGCCAATATAGTAGTAAATAATAATAATAATTTTCAAATGGGTAGAATCCTCTCTTTGTTCCCAGCTGGGCAATAAGGAGTTGATAAATGCTGTACTGCCTGGATAAGAATTGGCTTGTTCCATTTATTGCTCTAAATGGTGAAGCATTGTTCCTCGATGACAATGGTTCTTCACTGATGACTGCTCATCAGCACTCCAGGAACAGACAAATACCTTGTGATCTATGTCACCAGTGACAAATCTGTAGTCATTCCCGTATTAGTTCAGTGATGTCTTTATGTTTAGATCTCAATTGCCCTTACTTCTGATGTAGATACCAAGTCATTGCTCTCTATTCTCCTTCTAGGTCATAAAAGCAGCCTACTGAGCATTAATATACACTTCTCTTCCTTCCCTCCATGCAAACGCATCACTGGAGCAGGAGGGGGAAAGGCATGTTTTAACTAGAGAGTATGTGTTGTGTCTATAAAATGACACATAAGGAATGGAGAAGGAGATGGAGTCTGGGATGTGTAGGCGAAGGGAGGTGGTCACAAAGTTTGTAGTGGCAGCTTTCTAATGCAATCAATGAAGAGGCCTCTGAATTATTGGTTCAAGTGGGTCATCAGTGAACCGTTAAGAGTAATGCCTTCATTTGTAGTAATCAGGACTGATTTATGAATAGGATAAAAGGGACTAAATAAGCTATGAAAATGCATAGTTGTAGATTTTCCCAATGATGAATAATTCATCCTTTTCCAGTATCCATGAAAACAAAAACACTGTGCAGTAAGAACCCATTAAAAAAGTTAATCCCACAAATGGCTGAACATGGAGAAAATCAGCTTTTGTTTTAAAAGGTAGATTTACTTAAATCTTCTCTAATTTGATTTGCCAGTGGGGTATAATTTAAGTCAAACAGGTTAGCAGCATTACTTGCTATATGAAGGTCTAAATATTTAATAGATTTTGTTAAATGTCTGCCCCACAGGAAAACGAGCTAAGGAGCACTCATTCTGCACAGGGCAGAGGGTAAGCTAAACCCAACAGAAGTGGTAAGCAGAATGGAGAGTGAGCTTCTGTTCACAGGATATAGGCCTCAAAGCTGGCCTTGGGAGGACTTGTAGTGCACCTGCTATTCTAAATAATCCTGCAGAAGCAAGCTCAATAAGTAATGATAGTGGCTTTTTAGTGACTCTGCATATCTGTGAAAATGCCTGTAGCAAGCCTCTTTTAGGTAGAGCACGTGCTTTGGAACCAGATAATCCTGGTGAGCATCTGCCCATCTACACCTGGATGGACATGTCAGTGAGAACGGGAGCATTAGTGCTGCTCCAGAGATGCTAAGGTGTTTTGTGTAAAACTACATAGGAAGTCTCGGAAAAAATAGAATATGAACTTGGGTCTATTGCATTCTAGGTGGGTGCTTTACCCCTAGGCTGCCCAACCCTTGGACATGAAACAAAGCATCAGAGAGAAGGGAGAAACCTCACACAGAGAAGGCAGTGCTACTGGATTTCCTCCTGATGGCTCAAAAAAATTTGGAGGTGTTGGTTTGTGTTGTTTTATTATATTTTAATTTTGCAGAAAAATAGTTTGCATTTTAATTTTAGAGGAGGAACCTCCTTCAGCAGCCCTGAGGAAGATTAAACAGCTATGGCATTTTTCACAGAGACTGTTTGTTTGGAAAAGAAAATGAAAATTTGATGAATTTCAATCAGATGTAGCTTGCAGCATTCAAATATTTATAGATTATCAAATTCCCTTTTCCCAGCTCTGCTTCTTAAGTGCAGAGCTCATCTTATATGTAATATTAATTCTCATTATTCTTAGACAGTTATTCACTGAATCCTTGTGCAGATTCAGTTCATCTAAGACCTGGTCTAAACTTCCTGAAAATGAAGAGAATGACTTGCACTTGAATTTCAGATCATCTTTTCCTCAGAAGACTGTTCATCTGCGATTCAAATCCTTGTTATTGTCCTCCTGTGAAATTTGTTTTCCTTAAAATATGTCTGGCAATGTATGCAATACAAGTTATGTTTGTATCTGTCAGTAGGAAAAACTGTTTATTTTCCTGATGGTGGCTGTTCCTTTTAAGAGAATCATATGAGAGTACATTGGCTTGCTCTTCTTGTCATATTCTATGCCAACCTTGTATCCAACTTATTGACAATACAAGTTGCACATCCTTTGGTATGTTACTTCACATTTTTTTATCAACAGTTCTTGTTCCTGAATCCTGCTATTCCATTGAGTTGAGGTGAATACTAGACACTATAACACACAGGATTGTGTTGTGATAATGGCTTTTTACAAGCATTACAGAAAACATTTTAAATGCTTTGAAAAGATGATAATCCAAGGGCATTCCTGGTTGTCTTTTTCCCAGGCGGATATGAGCTTACCTTGCTGGTGCTCCTGGGTCCACAGATGAAAATTTGTCCCTGCCTAGAAACCGTATATCTGGCTTTATGTTAGTAACATTATCTACATGTAGCTGCTAAATTGCTATCGTTAGACATTTCAACTACAAAACTACTTTTTTTTTTGCAAATTATAAACTATTTTCTTTTTGGAATCTACATTTGGTAGCTGACACTGCTCCCTGGGGCCTCCTCTGGAGAGATTGCACATGAGTTGAAGTAGTCTATTTACTGCATCATTAGGAGTATGGCTTACAAACTCCTTTACACACCCACATTCATCAGTGGGTGTTTGCAAAAGCCCAAATTGTTTTTCAGACAAGCAAGGGAGATGTACTTTTCATCAGTGCTTTTGCTTAGCAGCTGTGGTTGGCTTTGCTGGGCAAGGTTAACAAATATGGAAAGAGTTTCCTACTTTCTTGAGTCTTCAGCAGAGTAGATAGGAAAAAGATCTGCTCACTAAACACGGGTCATTTTCCGCTTAAGCTTACGGAAGGAGGAGGTATCACCTGCCATGACTCATCCCATTTCACAGCAAGTACCTGTTATTTCACTTGCTCTGGCAGGCTTGATCCAAACCTCCAATTCTTCTATTGGGTCCAGGCATCAGTGACTTGTGTGAATTAAATAAAGAAGTCCTGGTTTGAAAGCATTTCTCTGATTACAAGCAATGAGTCAGAGCTATAAGAAAACAGATTTTCCTCCTACCCTCTCCATCTTGCACCCATTCTAACCTCAGTAGCATCAGATTTATAGTGCCTGCTTTTTTTGCAACTTCATCTAATTAGCACAGGCACTGAGGTCAGTATTCTACCACCTGACAGATTTTATGAGGGAACACCACAATTACAAGTGCAATTATCATTTTTCTGCTGCAGTGAAAAATGTAGCATGTGAAAATTAAAATAACCCCCCCTAAATATTAAGGTGAAAGTGTAGGTTTTAGGGAAGAGGCACCTTCTTCAAATTTAAAAGGCCTGTGTTTGGTGATTGAGTTTTGAAAGTATTCCAGGGCATCATTATGTGATGTGCTTAATTGCTTTGAGCTTGGGTTTACCTGGTTTGTCTCATTAGGGCTAAATGTNAGCGTTACCCCTTTTATTTCTCACATTGAGGGAAACTATAATCTTAGCTTAGGGGAAATTTAGAGCAAATCTATAAAGTCATGTTCAAGCTAAGCTTTGTAAATTCCAAGACAGGCACTTATTTCAATGTTCAGGCAGGGAGAAAAATAGTTCACAGCTGGAAATGCCTGTTCTTCTCTTCCATGAGATGCACAGGGAAGGGTAATTGATTTAGGCTCCTTCAAGATAGGAATGGGTTTTCTCTGTTAGTAAGGGTGAAGCACGAGGTCTTTATCCTAGTGGGGGAGCTCTCTTTATGCCAGTGATGATAACAGCAAAGACTCTGCTCTGAAGACTACATATAAGTGCAAATGTGTCTTCTGCTTCTTCAGCAAATTTGTTGATGTGTCACTGACCGGTGACAGTTTTTAGTAGCTAGTTTGATTAGAATATCCAAACCTTTCTAGTCTGGGATGAGTAAACTAAACCCTAAACCCACAAGGAATGAGAAGTTTTTTGGGATATCCCTTAACTAAGAAATGGGAAACTCGGTAAGCCAATAATGAAAGTAATAATTTAGTGGGTTTTAGATAGCCACAATCTACATAATTGTATCCAATTAGGAAATAATGGTGATGGAAACCCTCTCCTCCTTTCCATGTCTGTAACCTACATTTCAATGTAAGTGTATGAAAGAAGGGAGTAATTTATGATACTCCAAAGAACTATATTCATCAATAGGTCCACGTATTTTATTGGGGGTATTCTTGTACAAAGCATAGTACCAAAGAGAAGGTCTGAGGCTAGTGCTAGTACGCAAAAAGCCAAATGCAACCATATGATTATCTGACTCCATGATAGTTTTGTAAGAATGATTAAAACCTGCTTCCTGTAAAATTCTTACTTATACTAGTAAATAAATCTTCTGGTCATATTTAGTGTATTATTAATAAATAGCATGTAACACATTGGTTCACTTCATTTGCTGAAGTGACCAAGAAGATGAAAACAAAGTGACACAGTCCTCACTTATGCAAATGAACCAGGTTTTGAGTTAATCTGCCTAAGTTAAGTCAGTAATTTGATTCTTGTTCTTTCTTTTTTTTTTTTTTTATTAAGCTTCCCTGGGGTGGAAAAGGAAAAGTTTAATTAAAAAGAGATTCAATGAGAATTCAGAATAATAAGTCATGTCTACTTTGTCTCTGCCAGAGCCTTGGAAAATTAGTAGCTTCTTGTGTAACAGGCTTAAGTGTAAATAGGAAAGAAGTAGGACCACCTCCTTCATGAGTTTGGACCTTCCCATCTGCGATAACTATTGTTCTCAATCTTCACCCTTCTGTTAGCAACAGAGTCAACAATGGCTGTTCTTCCCCAGCTTTGTCCTTTATTTCTTTTTTTCTGGGTAAAGCAGTTTTNAATTTAAAAGGCCTGTGTTTGGTGATTGAGTTTTGAAAGTATTCCAGGGCATCATTATGTGATGTGCTTAATTGCTTTGAGCTTGGGTTTACCTGGTTTGTCTCATTAGGGCTAAATGTTCATGTTTTTTAGTGTATACAGACTTTCACCTAACAACAGTGGTTAGAGAAAGAGATCCTTATGCCAGGTAGTGACTTAATACTGAGCCATTCTTATAGAGGTACTAACTGCATCCATGAATAATGGAGTCCCCAAATCATTGGGTCATTCTGCAGCAACTTAAAGGATCGTTTTGTAAATCTGCAATTACAAAATCTTCATTGTGAGTGCTATGGGCTGGTCAGCAGTGTCTCCTTCCAATCATTTCTCCATGGCATGTGAGTAGGACTAGATTGCATTTCTCCACAAGAGTAAGTTTGTGCCAGGTTGTTTGTGTATGTGCTAAACTAAAATTGTGTGATGAAGATGCTGCATTCATATTAAGTTAAAGAATAATAACATGTTAGATATGACTAAAAGATACTGTCTTAAAATAGCCAGAAGACCTGCACAAGAGAAGCGTTACCCCTTTTATTTCTCACATTGAGGGAAACTATAATCTTAGCTTAGGGGAAATTTAGAGCAAATCTATAAAGTCATGTTCAAGCTAAGCTTTGTAAATTCCAAGACAGGCACTTATTTC
>WEKX01001219.1:48375-85125 GCA_013390025.1 Pitta sordida | reverse complement strand
TGAAAAATAAATCAGATACTAAAGTTTGAATTAATGGTATTAGATTTTTTTTTAATAATTGTTTATGGCATAAATATGCTGTTTATAGACTTGTCCTTCCCTGTGAAAACGATGTGGTTTTCTTTTGTAATAATAAGGATTTTAAATTACTGCAGCTAGTTAGCCAGAAGGACATCATCACTAAGAAGAAAAGAGAGATTTCTTGTGTGGGGTTGAACAAATTACCAACTTTCACTATGCTCCAGATTCTGCTGGATCTTCCTACATACTCTTCAGAAGTAGGGAGGCTTGATTGGTACTGCTTTAATTCAAATACTCAAAAATGCTGACTCAGTCAAGCTGCAGAATATTGTTAAGGGATGTTTTGACATGTTAAAGGTACTCCATTTATTGAACTGGTATTTTTATTGTTCATTTTATCTTCTAATGATCTGAAACAAAACCTATCTTATTTTGCAAACATTTTTTTCAATTTCAATTTATGTTCTGTTTTTCAGTGGAGTGGGAGGAGAACCACAACCAAGCATTCAAGTTTAAATTTTTCACAAGATAGGAGGACATGCTTTTTGGTTCTCTTTTGATGTAGCTAGCTTCTTTTATAAAATACGCCAGTTTTCTTGGCTTTCAGGAGTAATTGTTGTAAGATGAAATATTTAGTCCATATTTATAAAGACGAATATATAAATCATATTTCTGATAAAGAAGCATGATTACAAATATGAAATTACTTAGAATATAATTAAGGTTAACTATTAAGGGAAATAAAGAGAAAAAAGTTTGAACTCTCATGTTCAAAAATCCATGTAACTTTTTCCTCTTGCATGGTGGAAAGTATTTACTAATGCAGAACAGTGAAAATGCCATGAAATAAGCAGATTTCCATGAATATTCATAAGCATACATGTGCCTACACCAACACATTGATCCACTGTACATCAAAGAACAAGCAAGAGCCCTGAGACATCACCATGGAGGCACAGTGCCAGGGCCCTTCCATGCGCTGTATCCACATGTATATTGGTTGTAAATACGTATCCCGTGGCTTACTTTGCTCATTCTTGTTGGCAAACACAGGGATTAAGTGCAATGATCCACAGCTAACCTCGGGTGTCTGTCGTGCTTGCTTTTCTGGGTTTGTACAGGATCTTATTTTTCATCCTTAATCTCATTAACTTGCATTCTCCACAGGGAGCTTCACAAGACTCCTCTCTGCCAATAAGACAAATCCACTTGTGCTGTTGTAATTTTGATTGTAGCATCTCCTTCGATGGCTTGTGTGCATATGTGTCATCATGAAAAATACTGGTACAGGATGAGATGGGAAATACTTCTCAATTGGTATCTGAAGTTTCTACCAAATCTTTTCCTATCAGAGTCTTTTCTAACATTCATTTTTGTAGCATACCTGATAGGACTTTGGCTTTCTCATTTCCAGTTCCCATATTGTGTGTTGGCAGATTGACCATGTCAGGGATGACACGGAAGTGTCATATTTGGTCAGTGATGGTAGATTCTTTATTTTTATTTTTTAAAATGCTGGGAAGAAGGAAACAGCATTGTGGCAGGATTTCCGAATTTTTTTCTCTGATAAGTTGAACAGTCCTCACAGAGCAGCTCAACTGTTTGCTTTCTGCATTAGAGAAAATAATCACAATGAAACGTGGAATATTTTTTCTCTATATACACATTTAACTTCTGTTTTCTCTATGAAATTCAGACTAAGACTCAGCATCTTTTGGAGACTGAAGGATGGAGGTTCACTAATGTTAGCTTAAAGTGTGTAGGGCTGGAGATCTGGGAGGTGTTACTCTGGATATAGATCCTAGTTTCAGAGTCCATGGCTACAGCTGAAGATACTACTTTGAGACCCATCGTTCTGTAGTTATTTATCCTGGTAGTAAACTGAGGAGAAGGATGCAGCTTACATGTGAATCTTAAATTTTGTTTGAAAATGAACCACGGATTTTTGTGGCACAGAGACAATTTTAAATCCCCTTTTACCCTTTCATAGGAACATGGACTCTAAAAGCCATTAACATGAAAAGTATACAGAGAAATAATGATTTCTGCAGCACACAGAATCCCACCGCAGAAATCTGCTCAGAACGTTTCAAACTATTTTTATATGCAGAGGCTTGACAGTTGGAACAAAAATTTTGCTAATGAGTTTGTTAATAAAAAGGAGGATTCTCATTCATTTTTATTATTAGTTCAAAGAGACAAACAGTTTAGGTGTCCTATTCTATCCCATCCCTTTTATTTCTCTGCATTCTCTCCCTTCCCTGTTTCATTTCTTACCTTAGTAATTTTCTCAGAGCTGGAGTAGTTTAGAAAGAAAATGAGTCCCTCCATTTAGGAAGAGAAATAGAGAAGCAAGAAGGAAAGACTTGATAATTGTTTTTCTCTTCAAAACCTGTTTCCATTTTTTAACATAAAACGAAAAATTTCAGTGCAAATGGAAATATACCATTGAAAAACCTGGGGAGACGAGGCAGACTTTTTTTCCTGCTCTTTTCTTTAACATTTCTTTTACTGTCTCTCTAATGAATGTCATCCTGCTAGGGGTCTCTGCCATTTAGCCTGCTAATAGCAGTGAACTCAAACCCCTTTCATCAGTTAGTAGATTCAGCCCTGTGTCACCAAAATGACTGGAGATTTCTTAGCATCATTTTTGCAGGCTAGTTTGATCAGGTGATGCTATGAAGATTCCTATTGCTGTTCTACATTGTCTTTCATGTTTTGCAATTTGTGCTATTCATACAAATTCCTCCCAATGATGGTATTCAAAGCCAAATTTAAACACACTACTAAGCCATGGGAATATAGCACATAACAAGCAACAATGAAAACCAAGTATTGGATCTTATGATCACCTCTGTCACTGAATTACCTAATGAATGGTAAGTGCAGTTCAGTTCAGCTAATGTAGAATAATTAGCTCAGAAACAATGATGAAAGAGAGCTGATCTGATAAATGGGTGGTAGTGCAGTAAGTGAGGAATAAATGCAGAGCTTATTAAAGGCATGTCTCCTAAAATTTTGAAGCAGCGATTTAAACTTACTGCAAAGGAACAGGGTAAGCAAAAAAAAAAAAAAATGTAGTCAGAGGAAAGCAAGCCACTGTATACAAGATGTGTTTACTTGGACTTCTACAGTGGTGAACTGAGACAATTTTGTTTTACAGACTTGAAAAAAAACCCTACTCAAGTATGAGGCATAGGTTAGTCTCGTATTTTACCTCACAAATTTTATTTAAGTCAATAGGGAGAAGGAAATCTGTCAGTCAGATTAATGAAGAGCTATAACACCTTCCTTGGGAGGGAGAGTAGATTCATCATTAATTGTGGGCTAAGTGGGTCTCAAGATAGCTCATAACCCTCTATTTAGCACCACCTCTGTGCATTATTTGGCATGGAGGAGAGTGGATCACTGCTCAGTCCTTCCATCCCTCCTTCTAGCAAAATTTATATATAATTCCAGTTGTGCCCTTTTTTCCAACTAAGTGGTGTGGGCAGTACAATCTTCAGTTCCCAGACCTGTGCCACTTGGGTGATTCCTTTTCTGCCACACAGAGCCTCTCCATCTCCTCCCAACACCAAAAACCAGAGGTGTGCATCCAGCTGGGGAAATGCTTCTGGCTCTGAAAGCTGAAGTACAGCTCTCCCTTCCAGTCTGCAGAGCACCTCCAACACAGCAGGGATTGGTGTCTCACTGGTTGTACAGCAGGTTAGAAGAGCTAGGGGAAAAGGATAATGAGTTTCTCTACCTGATGGCAAGAAAAAGTTGTATCTTGTTCACAGGTTCACAGGCTATTCCAAGTTGGATGGGTGCAGGTATTCACGTTGAGATGGCTTCATTTATGCATCTGGTTCAGCCTCATCCAAATAATCTGGACCCAGTACACCCCAATACACCCAATACACTTTGTTATATGAATACAGGTGACAGGTTTTTCCCCATTTCTTGTTTCCTTCTTTCTTTTCCTTTCTCCTCATAAGAGGGGGAAAAGGGAGCTTTTGAATTAGTAGAAATTTCTACTGATTTCATTTGAGGTGAGATGCAAAACTCTTTTTTTTAAAAAATAATTTGTTGCTCCTTAGGAACTGCCTAAACTAAATTTGCTCAGTATTAATATTTCTGTGAAAATTTGAAGTTGCAGATAATTTCATTGCAGCTTTCATCAGTGAATCATTTTCAATTAGAGCAAGTCTTTTAGTTGGGTTAAAAGTCAGACATGCATGTACAACCCAATGCACTAAAACACTTGACATCCATTTACTTTCTGGTGCCTGCACATAGGACCTGCTCACAGAATCATACCAAGTGTGCTGATTCTTACTTTTCTGTTTAATCTCAAGAATACAACAATAAAAATGAATGTTGCAAATCATAAGCATTGAGTTAATGAGACAGTCTATATTATATTGGCAATGGTAGTAGAGAAGATAAAAGCAAAGAATGGAATGTAGTTGGGGGGGAAAGTAACATACGAATGTTTAAGTTTCTTTTCTTCCTTGGGCTACGAACCTGCAATTTCTTCATGAGAGATTTCTTTATGTAAAACCATGCTTGCTATATGATCTGATAATGGCACTTCACTAACCTTACTTTCCCTGAGAAATGTGCATTTCCGTTTAGTCTGTAGGAGGCTCCATCTCTTAAGTGACATGGTCTTAGCGAGGGTTAAACAGACACCAGCATAGTAGCACTGAGATTTTTAGCCCCAAAGTGCTCCATAAGTTTTAAATTGAGAAAAACAAAGTTTCATGTTAGGGATACTTTTTTCACTACAGTCTCTTGCTTGTCTTGTAATTGGATGAACTGTGAGCAAAAATGATGCCCATCTAAAATATAATTTGCTCTCCATGGTGCTGAACGAATAATTTATTGAGCAAACTCTGTACAGCATGTCTAAGCACTTGATCTGCACTTGAATGGGTGATAGGGAAGGCTGAATGAACTTGTTTCCATCAGCTTTTGTTGTGCTATAAACCCAAAAGTAGTGAAACTGTCAGATCTATCTGTGTATTCTCTTGTGTAAACTAGGACACAGAGAAAATTACAATGTTCGGCTAAGAATTTATATAATCAGTCTACTGGTAACTATTTTAAGCCTTTTTTGACTCTGATATACTTAACACTGCTTGGTGCACATGGGATTGCAGGTAGTTATTGAATATTTTTTTAAATGTTTTGTGGAAACTTCTGACATTATTTGATGTGCTATATTTTTCAGTGCAGTGACAGCGCTTGTGTCAGTGATGCTGTGTATTCTAAAATGCATGGCACACAAAAATTATCGATCCTTTCAAGAAACGCAAATGATTTTTAGCTTCGCCTCAGGCTCTATTAGCAATGTGGAAAATTGAAAAGAGCTCTCAAGAAAAAACTAGCATAAGATTGAAACTGCAACCAAAGAACTGTCAAGTGGAGAAGTGCTTATGAATTATAATGAGGATGATCTAAAGATGACATTATCCTTTAGGAGTTTGGTTAAATCTTCCCTCCTATAATATGACTTGCAAAGGTCTTTTAGGAAAAAAACTAAACATACCAAAGTAAAAGCAGTTTTAGGAAATGTATTTAGGGGCAGTACACAGTAAAGACAGAAGGGATTACAGTATAAGGTGTGGCAGGGATAGGGTTTGAAGAGTGCCAAAGGAAACCTGCAAACTGCAATTTGCTCAGTGGTCCAGGGTACTTTCAGCAGAAATTCTCTTATATGCTTACAAAAAGATTCCTGTATTTCTCTTCCTTATTTTTTATGTATATTACACCTTTTCTTCAAAGCGTCACACAAATTTTCGCATTACACATCTCTGTATTTATTTCCATGTAGACATTTAACTGTGATTCTTATTTTTGTTGGAAGGAGAGACCATTTCTGATACTGTATGGCATTGGTTGTGCAATGAGCTCTGTGTTGCACGCCATCTGAGGTAAAAGGAAACCTATTCCTTTCTAAAGGTTTCTCAAACACCTTTCACAGGTCAGCACATTAAGAGATAAATTAGCATTCAATGGTAATAGTATGAAAGAAAATAACCTTACTGTGAAGTGTATGACTGCGTCCAGGAACTGGCCATAAATAGAAGTCAACATTTCAGGTGAAGGGAATTATATTTTTCCTTCAGACCGCAGATATTTTTTCCATGTATTCAACTTTGTCATATAACTTTCACTTTCAAAAGAAAAATAAATTCAGTCCAACTCTAAACTCTGGCAGAAGGTTTAGGAAGCAGATTTTCATTTACCATCATACCTAGAAGGAATGCTCTCACCTTTGACAAAACAAGTAGATTTTTTTTTAAGTTGTTCTTATGTTTACAGAACAGATGAGAAATGCAATGAACAGCAGGTTCAAAAGCATTTCTAGAATTGGAAGAATGATTCCATCAGAGATGTACTTTGGTGTTACTAATATCTCTTTCCTGGAGGTCTTCCAGGTTGTATCTATTAAGGTTTGCTGCCAAAGAAAGGTATTTGGTTTTACTGTTGTCAGCACTGTGCAGACTGTGTGGATGCAGAAACGTACACTGGATTTTTCTCAGCTTCTGTTCATTTTAGTCTAGGTATACATAAGGAAATTGCTGGCAATGAGCTACATGAACCAAGAGAGATGTTGTCCTTTCCACGTTCAAAATCACTGTGTAAGGAGCCAGTTAGAAAAATCTTAACTTGCAAGTTATCATGCAATCCACTGAGGAAAAATAAATGCAGAAAAAGGGGCAGCCTTTACAGCCGCCTCTGAATACATCTCAAATACTAATCCAGCCTTCTAACACGGTTTATACTTCCTGATGATGTTTCCTCCCCCCCCCCAAGTATACACTTCATTTATGACTAATACATGAGCTCATGAAGCACCCATATTTAGACAGCTACAAACTGAATTAATTGAAATGTGATTGACAAAAGCTTGCCCAGAGAGATTATATTACTAATTAAACTGTGATGCATTAGAAATACTGAAAATCAGTTTCATTTTACATCCTGAAGTATCTCAGTCAGCACATTCAGTAGTCACTAATTAGAACTGAGGTTCTGACAATTTCCGTTGAGTCTGCTTGTATGTGGAAGAGAGATGGGATCTGGCCATGAGTGTTTGCCTGGAAGGGAGACTTGGGAGGAGGGATTAGGTGTTTGGTTTTTCCCTGTGTCATGTTATTTGGCATTGTTTGCCATGTGGTGAGCAGGTGGTACACTGAGGAGGGGTCAGGCAGTGTGGTGCAGCTTGTCAGGTGCCCCGCCTTTCCCTTCTCTTGAGGGCACTGAACATTGTGTGTCTCTCTGCAGGTATGAACAGAGCAGCCTCGTGGTGCTCTCTGTGTGCACACATGAATACATGTCATTATCAAAATAAGTACTTATGTCTGAATTTTATGATCAGTGTCCTAGTATATGTGAAGAGTATGAATTGCTTCCTTTTCTGCTTTGTTTGAAGAGGATCTTCAAAGGAGACCTTGTGTTTGCATTTTTCTTGTTAGATGTCTGGCTAGCAGTATTGGCTCTGACAAGTTATAATGCTGAGGAAGCTGAGATTTATCTAATCACAAAACTTAGACAGATGCCTTGTTGAAGAAACCATTTTAGATGTTCGAGATCATATGAATGCAGGGTGAATTTTTTTTTGTTTGTTGGTTTTGTTTGGTTTTTAATTTTTCTTTTTGTTACTAGAGGTAGGTTCAGNAACCATTTTAGATGTTCGAGATCATATGAATGCAGGGTGAATTTTTTTTGTTTGTTGGTTTTGTTTGGTTTTTTAATTTTCATTATTGTAACTAGAGTGAGCTCCAGCTTTTCGCAGGGGAACAGGTCTGACGAGATGGCACGAATTATGAAATCCATGAAGATAGTGAAACCATGAATATTCAATTAGACCCCACCCATAGCCATGGCCCCTTCACTAATATGCTCAAAAGGGCTGTCCTGGGAGTGTCACGTGCCCTGTAGTGCCTCAGGAAAGCAGAGGGAACACCTTTTGCTGCTTCCCGGCTGTGGAATCCTGGCTTCTGGACTGGAGCCGTGTTTCCTAGTGCAGAAACCCCACAGCAGCCAGCGCTGCTGGAAGCCCTGACGCTGGCAACTGTCTCCCCAGTGGAGCCGAGTTGGCGCAGAGCCTCCTGCCACTGTCCATTCCTTACTGAGTCTATGCTGGGCTTATTGTGGTTTCTGGTTGCTGGTGTATGTCTCTCATGTTCAAACATGGTGGAAGTGCTGCACCGCTCAAACAAACCCAGGGCAGCTGGCCCCAGGCTGCTGTCCTGTGCCACTCCAGAGCAGGACCCAGGGGGAGGCTTATGTAATGGGGTCAGTGTTGGTCATGGAAGTCGTGTGGGTACCCTGGTGCTCCATGATGGAAGCTACAGCTGCGCGGGCTGGGACAGTCACCACTGTCAAACGGCCTGCGATGCACCCAGCCAGCGCTCAGGAGAGAGCTGTGACGCAAACAAGGCTGCGACATACACGCTGCTGCTTTGTTTGGAGCAGGTGTATTGTTTGGGTTTTCTTTTTCCATGAATGCAACAGCCCCAAGCAAAGGCTCCTGCAGCCAGCTGGTACTGGCTACTGCCATCTCTGGCCACTGCCCCGAGCAGGCAGATGCACTACCGGCGGGCAGAGGGGCTTGTGGCTCTCAGCTCCCACTGTTCCCCGCTGCCATCTCGCCAACTGCGGTGGTGTGGCCTGCCTGGTGGGGACACAACCACCACCCTCCCCACAGTGGGGACTCCACCAGTCCCCATGCCCCAACCGATGGGGAAAGTGGGTGTGGGGGAATGGGGCGCTGGACAGTGAGAAGCAGTGAGGGGAGACGATGAGGGTGCTCCCCATGCCAGTCGAGGTGGTTTTTTGGGGGTTTTTTTTGTGGATTTCCTTCCCTTCGCCTGCCTGCCAAGATGTTTGGGCTTGTGGCAGAGTGCCCTCCGTGGGCTAATTTTCTGATGATCTGTGATGTGTTACTTAACAGCAATGTTCCAGATCTGCTTGTTGTCCTGACTTCACTTTAGAAGAGGAAAGAGATGGAATGGAACTTCCCTGCAGCATATTTTAGCCAGCTGGAGAAAAAGAAAGGAGAGAGATGAGCAGGCAGAGAACCTGACAGGGAAGCAGAGTCACATATCTGCAATCATGGGCCACTAGAAGAGCAGTTACCAGATACACCACCATGCCCTAATGGGAATGCAGGCTTTTATCCTTGGGACCTGGAGCAGACAGTGAAAAAATATTTTTCACACAAGAATGGCTAAAGTTTTAGTTACGCACTGGACTGACAACAGGCCTAGGGAAACAACCTGTTATTTAAGACACTATGGAAATATGGGAAGATTTGCTAGTCACCAAGTTTTCTTTACTTAAAAAAGTTCTTTTTTCTAATTTATTTACATTAAAAAAAATTTCAGGTTGGAAGCCCATTTAGAATTGTGAAGGTACTTCAGGGAGAAGAGGCAGGCATGCCGCCAGGTCTGCCTCTAGTCACAAAATCACAGAATCACAGAATATTCTGAGTTGGAAGGGACCCACAAGGATCATCGAGTCCAACTCTTAACACTGTCTCCCTGGCGGGAATTGAACCCGGGTCTCCCACACGCCGGGTGGGGACACTTACCACTGTACTAAAGTGGATTTTTTTTTCGTGCCATGGTGGGATCCTCTCTGGGTAGCTTTGCTGCAGCTGTGCATGAAGACTTTGACTTTGTGTGGATTCAAAAGCCTCATAGGCCTATCTGCATCTTTTTACATATAATTCCTGTGCATTTTTTCGTCCTGCTCTTGCACCTTTTCAGTAGTCAGGATGGAACTCCTGAAGATGGGCCTCACCCCTGTCTGTAGGGACTGGTGCAGAGGGGATAGAAATGACAGAGAAGGGCTGAGGGCAGGAGGGGTCTGATGGCTGTTACACTGGTCCTGGTAATTTCCCTGTGGAAAAGTTCATGCATCACAAAAATCAACATCAGCCATGCCCCAGGGAAATCCTTCTTATCTTGTCTTTTCTGCCAAGGTGAAGCTTATTCTTTCTAGCTGCAGAAATTATCTCAAGATAAAAACTTTCTTTTAAGAAGCTCTGTTGCCAATGGGTGTTGAACACAAATACCCTAAGGAATGGTTGGTGAAGTTTAAAGGGGTGTCTTCTGTCAGAATATATACTGATTTGTATTTTCAGGTACACTCACTATGTCTTTCCTGCTGTTCGTACCTATTTTTCATTCACACATCTCCTTTAATATTAATATAAACAATACAATATGAATATTCATAATATGAACAGGTGTAGTCAGAGATGCTGTACAGCATTAGAGAAAAGATGAAGCACTATTAAAATTTAAAGGATGTTTTAGGTCAGAGTTTGGGTCTTAGATAGGAGATGGAGGCATTGCATGTGTTATTATTCAATGAAGTTTACCCAGCAAAGTATATGGGGGGAAAAATTTGGGTGGTTAAGATTTCATGGGTTACTCTGTAAGAAAACCCCCTACTTCAAGGTCACTTGACCATGATTGATCCTTTTGAGGGCTTGAGTTTCACATCAAGAAAGCAGAATTTCTTGTTTCTACAGTTGATATTGTAGTTCGTTTGATGGACATTAGACCACACAAATTTCTGCAGATTTCCAAGGCAAATTAAAGGGTTTGTGCCAACATTACCTACTAACAAAGGCAAAAGTCCCCATTATTATTGAACGAGTCATGTTCCTAGTCCTGCTCTTAGTCTTTGCTTCGTTGGTTATATGAGGATAATTGTCTTTAAGAATAGATAACAAAAATGCAAAGGCAAAAACATACTTAATGCATAGTTTTAGCTTATTGGGATTTAAAGTCTTCGATTCCGTAGTCATAAAACGTGAAGGGAAGAAAGGATACTTTTTAATGGAGAACAGATGCCATGCTTTGATGCAGTTGCTCTTGGGACTGTTTTCTCCCACTTTCTCAACATTCTACTTTTCAAAATGTAATAGGAAAATGAAGGGGGAAAAATTTCCTGGAGAATTTTTGCCAATTTGTAGAGGCCAAAGACTAACCTAATGTACATTTCTCACTACAGTGCCTCAGCAAGTTCACAGGGTTGTTCATTCGAAATGCTCATTAGGGACCTAATCCATCTCTCATGCTGCTGTTGTAATGAAAGTAAGAATTACAAGGACAATGAGATTTTCTTCATTTAGGAGAAAGAGGTGCAGAACTATTAAAACTCTCACAATCCCAATTAAGGTGTTGGAAAAAAAATTAGTAGAATCTTTATGACATTTACATTAATTGCACTTAGGCTGTGGCTAGTAATAATGGTTTCATTAATGCAAAAGTAGTTTGAGTACAATATATAGGAAGCCTACACTAGATGGAAGACTGCATTGTATTTATTTCTCTATTAGCTATAAAGTGAATAGCTATAAAGCGAATCCTATAATGGTGGCATATAGACAAATGTTGACTTTAGGCAAGTTCATCAACATTTCACTTGGTACAAAATCTGAGTTGCAATCCTCCATTTTTATTTTATTTTGCTTTGTGTGTGTGTGTGTGTGAAAAAAACAACAACACTTCTCAAGTGAAATAATGAGAAATATAGGGGGAACCCCCCCTGTTTTCAGTATGATAAACTTAGTGGTTATAGCCCCAAAAATGGAAAGTTATTTTCTTCTTTTTCTCTGAGACTGTATTATGACACCAGTGAATTTAACGAAAATCTAGAATTCCTTCTTGAACGTATAAAGTTTTGCTTCAGTGCCTGTGTTTGGGCCCTTTGTATGTCTGCCAGTAAGGGCTTTTTAGGAATCCATCTGGATTTCTCTGGACAAATAAGGGTGATTTATGAAAGAACCTTTAAAATGTTAAATACATAATTCACACATCACAGGTGGGTGTGAGCTGTCTCTTGATGGAGGTGGGAAGCATACTTAGTCTTTATTGCCCATTTGACATATTCACATTACCACACAGATATTAACTAATCATTTCTGTAACTCTAAGGCAAATTAATAAATGTTGCTAATCCCAGTTTTATACAGAGAGAAATGGATGAATTACCTTGACCCTTGTGAAAAGGGGGCAGAGCCAGGAACAGAATCTCAGTTATTGCTCACACATAACCTCCTACCAGTATTTTGAGTTCATCGTTGCCATCTAATGCACTGAATAGACATTCATAAGGTAAACAGCTGTGCCACCTGGACACATCGTCACCTTCCGGTTTTCATTACCCCCTATGCTGGACACTGCCTTTCTCACAGCTGTGCTGCTGGAGGGATTTGTAAGAGTTTTTCCTTCACCACACTGGGACAACCTGTCTGGGCGTACTGAGCTGCTCAGACCAGGGCCACTTCTTTTGGTCTGGAGCAGACAACAGGGGAGATGCAAGATCCTTTTTGCTCAGTGCAGGAGAGGTAACACCCAGATCATAAGTGGTGAAAGGTAGTGGGGATAAATGACATGTTCTGCCAATGAGACTTGGAAAAAGTTGTTTGTCTACAGCATAAGAAACAAACCCACTGAACAAACTGTGTAATTTTGGAGAATTCTTTGGGTTTTTTTCAATTAAACTAGTAGAAATTTTTGCTATATGAATAATTGCTTCCTAATCACATACATTAAAAATACATAAAGATCATATGCAAGGGGAAAATTACCATAATTACCACACTGGCCATATGTCACAGGATTGTTTATCTCTGGGAAGTGGAGTGTTCTCAGATTATCGTGAAGGACCTGCTCTGAAGCATAGCCCTGGTACCCCTGCACAGAGGAGTCCCATCTAATGAACAAATCCTTTATATGTGCTTTGTTACAGCCAGGCAATAAATACGACCCTTTTTTGGTGAATATTTAACTTACTTCACCTTATATTTGAGTACACATTGAGCACATTCAAATTGTTGGATGATAAATGTAATTATTTTCTAGTGAGTTCTTAAACTTCACATCACCTGTAAATAACAGTCCTCTTAAGAAATACTGTTTTTTCAACACATTTAAACAAGCATGCTTACATTTTTCCTCCTAGGTTTGTAGTTGACACAACCTCCTCCATTTGCTTCAGTAGGAACTTGTTTGGTTTTAACTACATTGCTGTGAGTTGCTGTTAATGTTCCTAGGAGGAACAAGGCATTATATTAAGACAGACCCACAACAGTTCAGTAGAGGTGAGTTTTGTGAAGATAAAGAGATTAAAATTCTGCTCCAGTTATGTCCATAATTAGGTTCAGAGCAAGCTCATTTGGAAAGTTGTGATGATTTACCAAGTTTGGTTAACAAATTTTGCAAATGAGACATTCAGTCTGGAGACAGTACAATGTCGGCAACCTGGCACCACTAGACTTCTTAGTGGCTTTCAGGGTAGTCTGTATATATATATCAAGTTTATGGAGAAAATCATTGTGTAAAATCCTAGTAAATTAAATACATTCTCAGAGAACAGTGAGATAGGATCTATTCTTCTAGCCTCTAGAGAAGTCTCTCCTTAGAGTGGTTCTGTATTTACTAATATAGAGGACTTTGAGGGGTCTTACTACCTGTTATTAATAATCTCACGTGTTTTTGTAGTGCCACCAAAGGCAAGGAGAGACATCAAACAATACTAGACATCTCTTCTCTGTCTTTCAGATCTTGTATACCTGTAATTACAACTTTTCAGTCATTTTGATGTTTTGGAGTAGGTGTCTGAAGCAGCTATAGTTATGTCTGGAATTGACTACAAAATGTTCACTGAAGTATGTGCAAGGTGTCCCAAATCCCTCCTCTCATAATGCTCTAACTGTAAATAGACAAGTGCATTCTAGGACTTCAGTATTTGCATTTGGATTTCTACTGTAGATGTGGAACTGCAAACCTACTTTAACAGAGCACAGAACTATTTGCTTTCTGCTACCTTTGTTCCCTTTTTATTTTTCTTAGCTCCCTCTTGGGAGCTCCCTCTTCCTCTGCAGCTTGTTTAATTTTCTGACTGAAATGTACCCAAAGGCAGCAACTTTATCCTACTAATACTATCAGTAAGGACATAAACCAGTTGAAAAATGAAAGTACTTAAGAAATGCGTATCACCTTTTCAGTTGAATAATCATCTATTAGGTGTTTGTGGTTTTAAGATCACAAAATTCTTGATGCCTAGTTTTGGTCTGATTCAGACCATGAGATCGGCTGTGCTGTTGGGATATCCAAAGACATTGATGACTTGAACAATCCAGGGAAGATTCTGTTTCAGAGTTGGTCTCAATTTTTTATCCATGTTTCCACCTATACTTGAACCTGGTAATGACTATATCCTATGCATCGTTTCAGGGGTTTTTGGGTCATGTACCTTTCAGGCAAGTGTAACTTTGAGATAGACAAAGAACTAGCAATAAGTGCACGTGGGCGTGTGCGTGTGTGAGTTTCCTTTCTTCCCTAATCTCATTTCCTCATTCCTAAATGCAGTTATTCGTTCAGGCTGCATGACGAGGATTAAATTTATTCTTTTGATATTTTCGTGTCCTACAGCAACATAATTAAGATGGTATTGCTATATTCATGGTTTGTTCAGTGGAAAATCCACCATGATCTTGAACAGTATGTGTGGGTTGACTTCATTCAGGGAATTTAAATTGGATCCATTTCACGTAACTGCATATGGCAAATAACTCCATGTAAAAATAAACATCTTGTCCGTGTAAATACCACTCATTTAAACTGACTCTTTTTTTCATGTTTCTTTAGCGCAATTACTGCCTGTCAAGTTGTTGTATATGTGTTTCCTGCTGTCTTGGGAAAAAAAAAAACCCAGTGTATTTCATAGCTTTAATTTCCATTGCACTTTTAGCAGGGAAGAGTGTCTATACATTGCAGATATACATAAAGACTAGCAATCAAATGAAAATACACTTTGTAATTCAGACTCATTAACAAAGATTAATTGGCAGCATGCAATACTCATTTGAAAAAATGAAAGTTTTGAAATTCA
The DNA here is from genome assembly GCA_013390025.1 of Pitta sordida. Lineage (NCBI taxonomy): Eukaryota > Metazoa > Chordata > Aves > Passeriformes > Pittidae > Pitta > Pitta sordida. The sequence goes on along the minus strand of WEKX01001219.1, from coordinate 70,197 downwards.
ATAGGGAATTATAACCAGTATCATTCCTTCTTTAAAACATCAGTGGGACAAAATGCACACCAAGGAAAATAATTTCAATGTCCACGGGAATGACTGTACTGTATAAAAATAATTAGCATGAAATGGTCACCCAGGGCTGGTCAATGAGAAGTAGTGTCATGTGCAATTTCTGAACCAAGCACAACACCACAAACATCTGAAATCACTACCTTGCTGTCTTACAGAAATTTTGCCACTGCCTAACTACAAATGAACTTCCTGGGTTATAAATATGGAAATTAAATTTTGAAGTTGCAAGTATCCTGATCCATGAAACAAACAGAACCACCAGAGACACATTTGTGGTTTCAGCTGTGCTCTTGCAATGTGTCAATATGGTATTCCCTTTTTGCTCCAAATTGTTTGTTTTTCTCTTAGTGGGTATCATAAATGAGAATTAATTCAGCATGGCTACAGATTGGCTGTACTTTCCATGGAAAAGACCCTTTGTGCATTAAGAAAAAGTACATTTTTGAGCAGAGTAACTTTTTTTTTTAATGGATCTTTCTTCTTTATGCTACTTTACATCCCTTTGCACTGATCGCTGAAGTGAATATAAAATAGACTCATTCCACTTGCAATCAGACTTGACAGGTAAGACCTGAAAACACATGGTCATTTATAAATTTCATTGCTGTTTATATTGTAGTTACAGTGTTAATAAATATGAATCTGTAGACTGATGTGTCAGGTTGAAGATAGATCTTCTGAAAGAGACTGATCATCAGAAAATAGGCACAGATTTGTAGCTCTTAGAACTTATAGACAAATCTATGAGTAGAACCATCTTTGTCCTACATGGCTATCACACATAAAATGTCTGAGACAATGTAATTAAAGGACAGAGGAAAGGAAACAAATCTGGAATAGGGAGACCTACAAAATTCAAGATTACACAGTGGGGGAGAAGTGACCAGGAAGACTACTTTCTGGTTATCAAGAAAATAATTTAAAAGAGTTAAAGGCCATAGGATAATTTCCATTATGCCTAGATGTTTAGATACTTATTCTAACATATCATGAAAGCATCTATCAGTGTCACCAAGAAGTACGTAACATATTCTTAGAGTGAAACATAGTCAGGCTGTGACTTCAGTGGATTAAGAAAACACCTCATTTGTAATACGGTTGTTTTGCTCTGGAAATAATCAGATACCTTTTTTTACAGCTGAACTAATCACCCTAGAAGTGTGTAAATTTCTCCCCCCTCCATATATATTAATGCACATGTGTTTGAGGAGCATTACTCAGACAGCCAGCACAGGTTCTGGAAATACAGCAATCAGTAGCTCAACCTAACAAAGCACAGCTGAGCAATATTTTTGTACAGAAGTATCTGAAAACTGAGGATGATTTAATTCACATGCAGACCTAGGGAATGATAAGGTATGGGGTGAATAATTACAGTTGGAAAGTTTCTTCTGAAAAGGTATGTTTTTGGCCCTCTGAATGTGTATATGCCTTTTTCCTTTGCGTTTATTCTGTCTCAGAGCTATCAGATACAAATTTTGGAGCCAAGCAAGCTACAAAGTACATGTATGTATGTCATGGAGTTAAATACCATAATTTATACATAAATTAGGTTAAAAAAATGTGGGAAAAAAAATCTTATAGCACATCTATGAAACAAGCTGGGCACTGCTAAACATACTGCAAATGAAATGTATTCAGTATATACTTCCTGTAAGCTGTTGACAATATCACTTGGTTTCCCAGCCTGTGTGATTCTTTGAAATGATTGCTTTTTTATTTTTTTTTCCTTCAACCTTATTCTCTGTATTTTAAGATTAACCAAATGACCTTTATAATATTTTGNCAAATTAAAAAAAAAAACCAAAAAAGGCTTAACTTTCCCCCATTTTTTTTTCCTTTTTTTTTTTTTTTTTTTTTTGCATCCACAGTATTTGCAGACTGAAACATGTTTCCCAGAAGCTCTTCTTTATAATTTTCTTTCTTTCTGCAGCAACATTAAGTGAACCATTTTGTTCAAAATACTGTACATCTATTCAATACTAATAAGAGATGCTTTGGTGCACCACAAAATTGGATTTTTCAGGTTCTTGGCGTGCTATTTCTCTTACTTTCTTTAGAGTTTGTGGCTCAGTTATGTCTCTCATGATATATTACTGTCTGCCTCCTTTCTGATCCCACCACAGAGCATCACAAAAAATGAACTTTGGACAGAGACTATGGCTCTGAGAAGAAGAGGGACAAAATAAAAACCTCACAACAAATGAAAAGAGGTACAGCTTGTTGTAGAGGAGAGAAAATAAGCCAGCTTTTCTCTGAGTTAGATGTTTTCTGTTCTGTCAAAAAGCTTAGTCTTGTATCATGGTTATTTGGAAAGGAATAGTGACATTTTAGAATTTCAAGAAGGTCTGAAGTTTTCATTTTGCTTTAAAATGTCATAAAATAAATAAGAAAAGGGACTTTGCAGGACAGCTGGTGTTCTGAAAATTAGGTATATGCTCTATTTCACTGAGTACAATTGAACCACTTGTGTCCTTCACGTTTCAAGTATGCTTAAGTGTGTTTTTGGATTGAATCCAGGGGTAAATGTCCTTTCTCAAATGTTATAAGTGGTAATGCAGAAATAAGAAAAGTCTAGTAAATTAGATTATGGGTGGTTGGGGAAAAAGGAAGCTGAGAGAACTGTTGTAAAATCTCATTGAGTATGCAGAGACATGGAGACCCCGCAGAAACATTCACCTGGAAGGTTTCATGCCCTGTACTGCTGAGAAAGCCTGTAGCAGGTTTTTAAGGAACAGAATATGGAAGTACTTGCAAAACACTGAAGCAAAACTTAGAAGTCTTGTTTTATAACAAGGGATATGCTCTGTCTTTTGGGCTGGCCCCATCCAACAAGATTGCAAGAGTGATGGAACTACCCTGCTCAGCTGTTGCCCTGTGGCCATTTACACCTGAGCACGGCCAGAAGAGACCCAGGGCTGCAATGAGGCTTCACCTGCTGAGATGGGATAAGCTTCACACAGAATTTTGGAGAGAAAGGTATTCAGATGCAGCAGTGAGACATAGACTGAGGCACCAGTGAGAAAGTGGTACAATGTATCTGTAAAGAATTACAAGAGGAGGCTTGGACCTATACAAGGTCAGCGTGTTACTACTTTCAGGACTGAGGCTACCTGGTGGGAGTGGTGGTGGTGGTTGTCAGAATTAAGAAGCCCCAGGCTCCAGCAGTCGCTGTTTGGAAAGTGTTTTTTGTCCCTTAGAGCAGACCTGTGATACTCTCTTGGCCTCTTGGAAATGTCCTCTTAGCCTGGGATGATTTAGAAGTTTGATAGCTCTATGATGACACAAATAACAGACATTTGGTTAAACTGTTATGGAGTGGTCTTTGGGTTATTTTTCAGTACCTGGTGTTTTAGTTAAAAGTCTCTGAAGCCTCTCAAAAATTAGCTCTGAACTGTGTAGATCGTGCTTGAGTGGGGACTCACATTATTAAGTTTGTGGACCTTGTGCAGCTGGTGCTAAGTGTTGGTCTCTGGCTAATAACATACAGTAACAGTGTGGGTCTGGAAGTGATCTGTCAGGGAAATAAAGTTCATCTAACTACGGATATCTTATTAAGCACATCCTGCATGAATGCTTAGTGCTGTAACTTTTAATGGGATCTGTGTGAAACCCAATCAAGATAGGCATATAATAGCTGAAGACATTCTGGTGCTCAGAAAGCAATGAGGAAAGCTGTTAACTTACTTCCATATTCTTGTCTTCAGCTTCAAATAGGTTACCAGCCTTAATTTGCCAAAGAATAGAAGGTCAAAAGAACTCTGGAGTTTTAAAAGCCATTTTTAGAAGGAGAAAAGGAGAGCTGGCGCTTTTTATATGAAATGTAAAGGAATGTATATTTGAAATTAAGTAAGTTGGAAACCGTGGCTCTTGTCAAACAGTATGAAAGGTATGAGACTCTGCTGAATCTGTGAAGGATGGGTGTCAAAAGTAATGAAGTGAACAAAGGAAATATTCTGTTTGTTGCCCCAAGAAAAAGGACAAATTATGCCTATTAACTAAAGGAACTGGGAGTGGAAATGAAGGGAATTATGGAAGTCTCGGCTGTAATAAAAGTTATTAAGGCAGTAAGTGAGCTGCATCAGTAGAAAGATAAGTAGCACACAATTTTTGCAGTATTAGTAAAAGAGAAGTCACAAACATTAAAAAATAAATGACTAGTTTGGGGAGGAAGGAGTATCTGGATTTGTGTGTTGCTGTAGGAGCTCACTGAATGGTGAAAAAAAGTGATATCCATGAAATAAGTTATTTGTGAAATGTTTTTTCCTCTTTTCTATTCTTTTTCCTCTTATTCTTTCAGCTGAAATGTCAGAGTGTAATTAAGTTAGTTTTCTTCTGAGAAGTCTGGGTAATGACTGATTTATGCACTTGTTGCTGCACTTGGAACCTAAAGTGAGTGCTTATTAGACAGTCTTTGCTAGTAAATACCCGGTTGAAGATAGTCATGTGATGGAAATGTAGAAAATATGTGCCTGGCTTCTATAGCTGTTTAGTTAGGTAAATGGAAATTCAGGTCGCTATTAATAATAGTTCCTTCCTTTTAGTTTTCACCTAAATCATTCTTATGGTAGCCATAACTCCTTTTTAGCTTCAGTAGGATTGCTCTTTGCTTAGTGTTTTTTTATTGGTGCCCCAAGGCCAGATATTTCTGAAGGGCCATGTGTGCTGTTTAGGGGAGGAGTTATGTGTAGAGCTTCCACACCTGAGTCATAGATGTGCCATCATGAGATCCTGGTGCTTTATACATGCCTTTGACCTGTTACAGCTGCAGTTTGGTCATAAAGCATTCAGACAAACTGTTTGAGAGAAAGTTGTGTGTGATGGTATTGAACCATGGCCTATTAAAGGAGTGTAGGAAAGAAATCCAGACCATAAAGGCAGAATAAGAACTTCTACTTTTAGCGGGGAAGTTTAAAATAACTGATTTTAAATCTGTAGCAGGTGGGGAGTGAAATATCAGGAAATATTTTGAAGAAGATAGATCAATGGTATTTCCTGCTTCTAACACAACTACTCACTTAGGTATTTATTGATTCTTGAATCTTTTACTCTGAACAATGTCCAGCCGTTTTAATACTTGCTTGTCAAGAGGAACTATTGGTTGTGTTTATCTGTTGTTCCTTGATAGAGCAGAGGGCTTGTTCTAGTCAACAAGTCTGTTTCTTCACCCAAAATAATCCAGGCCACATAGGGCAAGAAAATCAACAGTTAGTCTTCCAAAGCAACAGATAGAGAGCATGTGGAGTAGCACTTTCTGTCTGCTATTTGAAGGGTGTGTGCTTTTTTTTTCCTCACCTTTAGATCTGTATGGATAAATATATATATATAAATGCAGTATAACTTGCATTTATTTATTCCATATTGGGTTACTACAGCAAACCAGGTCCTCAGCTCAGTGAATTGTTGTGTATATCCTATTACTGTTTCATATATTTAAAGTCTTTCAATAGCAAAGTGTGTAGACAGGACGAAGTGTACTGCATTAAAGCCTTGATCCATTTGTGACTTACTGACAATATCCTATTCCAAGAAAGCTTAAGGACAATCATTGGCAGATCTACAGAAAATATAATCAGGTGCTTCTTTGTCTGAGAAAAAGCAGGGTGGCATCAAAACCCATCACACTGATAATGGAATTATCAACTTGCAAAATGAAAGAAGATGCAAAGAGGAAAATCACTTGTGAAATCCTTAAGCACAATACTCTATAATTCTGAACTGCTGTACTTAGTGTTTTGATGCTGCAGTGGAAGATGCTCTGGAAATACTTAGGGTGCAACACAGGACCCAAAAAAACCTGTTAGGTGAATTTTAATGTCCTTTTTTAAGCACTTCAAATCATAGTAACTGGCTCTCAACAGTGGGTCATTATTCCAATACCTTTAAACATGTATCACTAGGTGGTGTTTCTCTTCCTTTGTGAAGCATGGTTATGTTGTCGCTCTAGATTTGTATTCTGCTATTGTCTTTTAGCAGGACAATGCCTCAAGAAAAAGTGAAAAAAATTAATATACAAAAAATCTGCAGTCTTCCTCTATGGTGGAGAAGAACCCACTGTTTTTTTTAAATGTTAAGAGTCTGTCTGCTCTGTCTCAGAAGCTGTTACAAGTATCCAATCCTGTATGTTTTAAACTTTTTATTTTTAAAGTGTTTTTCAAACCAGTTTCAAGTTGGTGAAAGCCTTCACAGTTAAGACTTAAGAGTTTGCTTTGTTTCAGGAAATCTAGACAAAGGTGAAGTTCTTTTTCTGTTTATTTTTATAAATGAACTATATGATAATTACTAGGGTATTGTCAGTGAGGGGGAAAAAGTTTTATTTCCTAATATGTCAAAACATCTTCTGTCACGTTTCTTACAAAATGAAATTAAACCTTTTTGAAAGCAGGCATTTTTGATCATATACCAGGATTGGGGAGACAACTTCTGTCCGACTTAAAATATTACAGTATCCTGTTTGTAATTGTCTTGTATGCTATTGTGCGTATGCCTCATCTAGAACTAAGATCCTCTGAAGAATAGTATTTTACTAGGGAACTGCCCAAGCATCTTTTCTGCCTTCCAGTCCAGGATGGTGTCTCTTGGCAATTTCTCAAAGGCTGGGAGCCTCTGGAGAGGATGTGATATTCAGTCAGTCTGGTGCTTTAGGGTTGGAAGGATAAAGCTAAGATAGTTCTTATTTCATTTGATCCTTTTGCTCTGCCCTGGTCAAAGGAGGTTTAGATCCTTCAAAAGCTGGAAATCAAGTGGCAAAGGAAAGTTCAGATTATTATTCTTGCTGATTATTTCTGATAGAGCTGAGTGCATGTGAGTATTGAAGGTGAAAAATGTATTTGAGGGGAAACCAGAAGGACTTTCTGTTCGTACATTTTTAACACTAAACACATACTCTTTGAATTATGCAATAGAAAATCTGCTGTGCTGGACATCCTGTTCTTACACTGAGCATATCAGTAGTGTTTGTGTTTCAGTAATACAGTTGCTCAGTATTTGCAAAAGAAGTCAAAGGTTTCCAAGGAGCATAGCTTTACCCTTCTACAGTAACCAGCTGCTGAAACAAATAATAAACATGCCCGCAGCCTCCCTTGTAAAGCCTGACAGCTGTAGGTACCCACATTNGTAGGATCTGCGCACATGCCGAGGTTGCGGAGCTCGCGGAAAAATCATTGCAAATAGCGGGTTGCGAATACGCGGGGGCTCACTGTACATCGTTTGATCCTGGCATGTTTAACTGTGTTATGACCTATTCATTTAATCCTAAATAATTCAAACCAGTCATTATGTTCCTTCAGAGTTGTGCTTGATCATAATACAGTATGTCTGGGGAAGCTGAGAATCTCTCAAGAACACATCTCATGTCTCTAAATACCAGGAATAGCCTCAAGGGGAAGTAGGACTCCATGAATGGAAGAATGCCATATTGTACCATGTCCACCATCCACAACTCAGATATTTGTGGTGGTTTGAGGAGTTTTGGTGGGAGGTTGGATTGAGGATAGTACCTCAGCAACTTTGTGGCTCTCAGGTGGGTTAGTTGGTAGCTTTCTATCTCCGGTGCAATTCCCTGTAGAAATGTCCCTTCAGTCTAGCTCATTGTTTTCAGTATGCAGTGTGGGAGAAGAAAGTGGTAAGAAGTTACACATCTCTGTATCAATTTATGACCTCTTAGGATAATGGAGAAGGGGAGAAGTTTTGGGGAGGGAAGAAAAAGGAGAGTAGGTATCACAGATTTTACTGAAACAGCTTGGAAGATATGTAAACTATCAGTTAAAGGTTTTTCCTCTTTGCCAAGTCAGACCTTCCAACAAAACTCTGGAGGGGAGGGGGGTTTGGTAATATTTTTTTTGTTGTTTGTTTGTTTGTTTGTTTTTTAATTAAAGACCACCAAAAACTGACATGCCAAAATCAAGTCTCTGAAAGGTAATGTTTTTTTTTCCACTGGATCCGTTATTACATTTTTAAAACTACTCATGTAAATGAATTTTTATTTTAAATTCTCTCTCGCAAATTTGGCCTTTTCTTGCCTATAACCTTATGCTGAAGAAAAGTATTATACAGGTTCAGATTTCCTTTCCAAATAATAAAAACAAGAAATTGGACTGGCTTGGGAAAAAAAAATCATAATGAATCTACTGTGCTAGGGTGGTATATCTCTGGATATCACTTTGGGAAGCTCTTTATTCCTGGGGAAGGAAAAACTGGGGCAGAAACCTAAAAACTTCATCTGAATTTCAACCATGATGGGCAAAGTTTTTTTCCTCTTATTGCTTCTAGTTTTACGCATATTAAAACTTTAGAATTAGTCATGTGAAAATGTTTCATCCTTTTAAAAAATCTTTTAAGAAAAGACAAAAAATTCTCAACTCTTAGATTTTCATATTTCATACGACAGATAGGCCAGGAGGGAAATATCTGTCATTCCTCCTATCTGTGACGACAGACTTTTGTGTGTGTGTGCTTCTTAATTATATTTTTGGTATTCTTTTTTGAAGATGAAACAGGATATATCATGATCCCTACTAGAATCATCTCCTAGCATGAAAAGATGTTTTGTTACATTAGTCTGCTACTTGTCACATAATCATCTGAAAATGCAGAGGGAGGGGAAGGATTTTTGAAAACTCACCTACTTAACCTTCCTGTTATGCTTCTAAATGCCAGAGAGGATTGTATGTTGGTTTTGTTTTGCGGGTTTTTTAGGTTGGGGTTGTTGTTTGTTTTTTTTTTACATAAAATATGTCTTGTTGATGCCATTTTCAATTGAGGAGCTTGCTTAGGGTCAAACTTGGCTTTCCCTTAAACGTAGGGGTTACAGAGAAGCCAAGCATCAACATTGTCAAGATTTGCAGCTTAACTTGTCTTTTAATGGCCAGGGCATTGCAGAGGAAGGTTTAACTCTAGCTTAAGTCACTTTGATGTGACTGCTGCAGGGGAAAGGACTCTGTTCTGCATGTCTCTTCTGGGACATCTTGGCAAGGTTTGGGTTTTTGGGTGGTTGGTTTGGTTTTGAGGTTTTGGGGTTTTTTTATTGTTGTGTTTGGGTTTTTTTCTGAAATGAACCTCATCTTTTGAATACTACTCCTCCTTTATCTGAGCTGCCAGCATCCAGGTTTTTCTAGAAAGTGTGGTGGTCTTGGCCTGCAACTCGGGATAACCAGTCTTGTTTTTTTCCTCACATCAAAGTCCCCAGAATCTATAGGAGTCACTGAACTGATGGTGTCAGTTTGGTCCACTTGGTGACACGATGTTTTAGTGAACAATACCTTCAGTGTCTGCTCACTTAGGAGTAGCGTTTAATTGTGTTTAATGCTTAGGCTTTACACTCTCTAGTCCTGTACTTGGTGAGAACTGTTTGCTGTGGATAGTGGGCACTGAAACTGTGCTTGGACCATGTGAAATGATTGTTTGTCTTTATCTTTCTGAACCATCACCTATTAAATGACTGGAAGGAACTGGTTTCAGACTTGTGCAGTAGTGTAGAAGAATAAAAAACCTACTGAAACTTCACATGTGAGATGAAAAGCAAACTTTTATTTAGAAATAGTTGACAGTTTTCATAAAGACCAGCCAATATAGCCCATGTTGGGTTTGGATCGATGTGCTCCCAACTTAAAATATATACAAGAAATATTTGGACTGTAAATACTGTCCTCCTTGCAGCAGCACAAAAGATCAACAAAAGAGTTGAATGGGGCCCTCAGCACTTCCTTTCAGTATTCAGAAAAGTAGTTGAAACCATAAATATTTGTACCAAGCAGCTCGGTAATTGGATCATTATTTACCTATACCAGGCACCCAGTACAAATGAGTCCAACATGTTAGAAGCTGTTGCACTGTGCACAGGGCATGGATTACATTACACGCCCTATTGTTCAGTTTAAAATTAACATGCCATAATTCTCATTAAAACATCATATGTGATATTTCATTGTGGTCATTATACAGTTATCATTAAGGCAAATTGTATTACTGAGTTACATTTAATAATGCAGTTCACTGTAACAGTTGCATATATTTCAATTAGAAAGAAGATTATGCCTGTAGAACAATTTAGCATTTTCTTTCAGCCTGTAAGGAATTTTACTTTAAATTCTTTTTTGTTGGTTTGTTTCTTTTTAGAAGTTGTGGATGTACGTCTTTCCTTTTTCATTCATGATCTTTCAGCTTTGAGGCTGAACATCAGGGTGAAGGTGGAAATAACATCAGCAGGACAAACTCTCTGAGGGGAGAAGTAGTCTTGTTCTGATTACCTTCTACCTTTTTTTCTCCATATATAGAGAAATTAATTTTCACTGCAGCCAATCACTCTCCTTCTACCAGCTTTAAATTTACCATAGTTCTAAAAATTTAAATTTAGTGTATCATATTCTTATCTTAGTCAGAGAAACCTTGAGGTTCTTTTTGCTGAGGAAGTGGCTTGATAACATAGCTGTTGTCATTCTCCCTCCTGGGTATCACCTGGGATTTGATTAGGAACAATTTTCCTCAGTGCTGCTGTCCTCAAATGTTGCTGATGTAAAATGTCAGACAGGTTCAATTCTGGTCTGCTGCTGTTTTCAGCATTTATCCTCAGCTTGGCACTGTTGTGCCAGTGTGAATCTCCCACAAAACCCCATACGTGAATTGTCTGTGAAATTTGTAGGTCACAATTTTATACATGAAATGATAGAATGTCTTAATTCTACAGAAATGATAGAATGTCTTCATTCTACTGGAAGCTGCAAACATCTAATTTGTTTACCTCTGCATAACTTACTGTTTAACAGAAGAAATTAAACCCCTGAAGTCATATCTCACTGCAGAGGTGAATTGCAGTCTGGAAGAAAGTGCAGACATTTTTTCTGATAGTGAATGTCACCCGTATTTATTAGCCCTCACTTAAAAGATTACTGGGAATCAGTATCATGATTGTAAAGTTAGCACAGAATTTTACTACTATAATAAAGTCTGTTGACTTTCAGGTGTATTTGTGCTTCTAATACTTGCATAAATGATAAAATGTTTTTGAGACGCCACTTTATGCAGACCTTTGTAATGAGTGACAATAGAAGTTGAGGTACCACTTTGATCTGATGATCTAAGACCATCTAAGCAGAGAAGATTTTCTGTCCTCATTTGTCTGGTGGCAGGAGTGCTTCAATTTCCTTTCACTAAAACCCTCCTAAAACCTTCATGGCTTTTGGAGGATTAACAGAACTTTAGTGCATCTATGATAAATTTGATTTTTAGATTTCAGCAGCCAGTACTTTACCTCAGACTGACTGTGTTCATCTTTCCTCCCTGCAGACATGGATATTATAAAGTATTTATTTTAAGATCTTCATCCAGGTCAGGTAGATCTTGGTGGAGAAATAAAGATATAATCTATTCATTGTTGTGATTGTCTCTACTATGATTTTTAGAGAAAACGTGCTTTGAGCTGTTTTCATGAAAATGTTGTTTTCTGCATTAATTAAGTAGAAAATTGAAGTGATGTAAAAGCAATATTAATTTTTTTGTATCCAAAACGATCTTTAAAATTAGTACAATCAATAATGGTAACTAATTATACTTATAAGTACACATTTATACTTTTTTATCCAATCTGTGCCTTTGAACCAATTTATAACTTAGTGTCTTGCACACAGGAGACTGAAAGCAGGGATAAATCACAACTGATGCTAGTCTGCATTTTATCATCACCCTGGGAAACCCCTCAGTAGCTAATTAAGCAATCTGTGCAGTTCCTTGGCCCAGCAGCTGGATAAGAAGAGCTCCAGGGTGGTGAAGACACTTCAGTGTTTTCAGGGCTGAGTCCTTAAAGCCTGGATCTTGCTGTAGCGAGCATTGACCCACACAAGCAAAAGTTAATATGTAATATGATGTTACTTCATATTTTTTTACTTAATTAATGATGGCTTCAAGGGCTGGTCAATGGAGAACGAGGGGATGAAAGTGGTATGTACTTTTATGTACCTTTATGCACTCTGGATTGAGGAAACGCCTTGATGACTGGCAGATACATGAGTGCTAGCCCTCTAAACCCATAGGCTTGCTCATCTTAATGCTAAGCCTCTCAGCAGATAGCCAGGAAAGTTTTATAAGCTTTAACCCTTCCACAGTGGAATACATGCTGAAACTCTCTTGCTACTTCTTCAGATAACTGTACGATCTCCTGGGGAAAGGCGAGGGTTAAAACTGCCTTTCTCTTCTTTTCTCTACTGTGCTCACTTCATGTTTTCCAGCAGAAGCAAAGAGGAGAGGTCCTGCAGAAAAATTACTGAGGATGGTGACTCTTTGTATCATTCAGCCTACTGACTTTATTACACAGGCTTTGATTTTTGTCTAGTGAGCTGAGTGACCCAGAACCCTGTTGTAGCCAGTGATCCCAGGGCTGTGTCATGAAAGAATTCAGGTTCATGAGAGTTTGACCAGCATTTCATAACTATTTATTCTGGGACTTCTGGGACACTGGGACCCCTTGTTTATTTAAAAAAAAAAAATCAGAAAGGATTGATTATAGCACCTTTAATAGCTCTAAGCATGGTCCTGAATTTACTTACTTCTCTATAGCCATGAATTGCTTGCAAGTGCTCTCCAGTGAACCAGCTCACTGCTTGCAGCCCATGTGTGCTCTGATTGCTATCAGTATCCATGTGCAGCTCCACTTCGCCACTCAGTGCTCACTATGAAAATATTCACTGCTGTGTTGAAAATGATTTAGTACATTTCGCACCTAAAGAAAGTTTTTGCTTTGTGCGATGACAATCTTTTTAAAAGATATGAAATAAAGTAACTCCCCAGTGTGCTAATCGAAATCAACTGCTTTCTTTTCTTTTTTACTTTTCTTTTTCTTGTTTTTTGTCTCCTTTACTCCTTGTTCAGTTTTGTCTTGAGCTAAAGTGATCTTTAAAATAATTGAGATCTGTGTTGCTGTTTAGGAGAAGTATCTGTGGTAACACATGTATTTTAAGCTCTCAGGAGTTAGAGAGAGGACACCGTTTCCAGCAGAGGCAGTAACTTTCAGTACTATCAAGGGGAGGCTTTTTTTTTTTTTTTTTTTAATAGATAGTGGTAATATCTGGTGGGCAGAGGTAAATCAGCAAGGGTAACCTTCGTTATGACAAGCTGATTACCAGGATATGCAGTTGAGTTTGATGGAGATAAAGGGTTCTAGCTGTTACTTCCGTGAATAAATTGCTTTCAGTGAGAAAATTGTGTTTTCTGTTCTACTTAATACCAGAATAAATTAAAACAATGCACAAACAAAAACCATACTGTTGCTTTCCCCATACGTATTTTTTGACCAATGGGTCTCAGACTGTACTGAAAAGAGATATTACAAAATTAAAAAAAACCCATGATATACCCACTGTGCTGTAGAGGAATTTTTGGAGATGAATGCAGTCTCTTCAATATATGACCACAGTAAAAGTGCTGCTTGTGCAGAGGTTATCACCCAGTCATCTGATTTGAAGAATCAGGCCTTTCAGAAAAATGTTAACTAGGATAACTGCCTTTTGAAACACCTTTTTTTCTAAAAGTGGGTAGAAAACAGCAATGGAAGGAGGCAGCAAAGTTGAAGAAAAATATTGTACGTATCATATATTTTTAGGATGATTTTTCCTCCAAATCCTCATATTTAGAGCTCTACTGGAAATTTGTATATCACATATCAGTTAAAATTAAATATTCCCAGGGTGATAAACTGACCTTCAAATGGAAGAAAACTTAGTGAGGATGATGATTTTCATAGGTTCAGTTGCAGGAAGTTACGGGCAAATTTCCACTGTTTGAGATTTCTCTTCTGAGAGTGAGTCACAAAGGCATGACAGGATACACAAATCTGGTTGTAACCTGTAAAGCTTGTAGAGAAAGCTCACCTTGTCATGGTGAGCTCACCAGTAAGGCTGAAGATGATAATACACATTTTGCTGAGTGACTAAACACATTAGGTTGTGCTAGATACTAATGCATGGCTTTCCCTTACAGTGCTCATTTAGTGAGCTTGTCCTTGCACATGGATCTTATCCTTCAAGGCATGCTGGCTTAGCCTCAAGGAATTGAAAAAGGTTTGAATGGTAGAAAAGGAGGTGTGTTTTTCCCTCAAGAGCAATATTAATTGGAACTTCAGCATCTTCATGGTTTTCTAATAGTAGCAGCTATATAGTTCCTATTTCCAGCATTGCTTGAAACACTCTGGGGATGAACCTGGATGATCTGCATTTTGTTCACATTCCCTAAGGTGTTGCTTTCCCTGAGCCTACCCAAATTTAAATACAAAAACTGGGCCTGATATCTCCTCTCCAGTTATTACATGTTTTTGCTCTGTGTAGGCACGACTGTGCTGTGTTTTAATGGGTAGTATGCATCATCCCTGCATGAATTGATAATCACAATGAAGTACCAATTAGAGATGCCTGGTTTTGAGCCACTGACACAAAATTTTTTGGAAATAGGTCTTGTTTGACTCCAGTTAAGCCTTAGTCTAGGAAAAGAAGTGATTTCTTCATGGGGAAAAACTCTCTATTACTCAACTGGTATTTGTTGTTAGTATATAGGATAACCATATGCCTGTGCTCCAGGAAGATACAGGACCTTGAGATTCTACTGCCTCTTACCCTAAAAGCTAATTTCGCTCCCTTATGCTTAGGGAATTTTCAGTAGGTTTTTCTAAGCCCTAAATAGGGAAAATAATGTTAAAAAAATAGATCTCATGGAAGGGGAAGGTGATAATTATTTTACAAAATGTTTAAGCAAGTTGAATCCAAATGTTCACACTCTGCTCCCAAGGATTTCATTCTTTCACGTCTGTGGATTTGCAAGAACCAAGATAAGCGCATCAAAGTGGACTGGACGCAGAGAATAAAGGCCACAAGCTGACAATTCCTCATCATGTCTGAGAGGTACCTCTTGGTAATGGTGACAAACTAATTTCTTGGGAGATATTTCATGGTATTTGGGAGTCTTCAGCTCTTGAAGTGTGGTCCTTTGCCTCAGCTCCTTGGAGATTGCAGCTTCCATGAATCGTCACCTGGGTTGTTGCCTGTTGTGTTTCTTTTTTAACTCATTGAATTAGAGGGGAGGTTAGGGCTAGGATTAGGGTTAGGCCTCATTTTGTTTAACAAGAAAAAGTGGGTATACATGATGTGCTGCACCCTTCTTACCATTATACTGTGGTCTCATCAGAATGCAGGCTTTGTGGTTGTGCCATAAGAAAAGGCTCTTCTCCAGGAAATTAAGTCCTGCACTGTTAAGGTAGGCTTTTTTTCTTTTACTTTGTGCTGCTTTTTGGTGCTTCACACACATTGCCATTCAGGCTTCTTTAACAACAACCTCCAGATAATATTTCTGTAACCAAACTCTGTGATCATTGGATCACACTTGGTACAGTTGTACTCTTTGCTTAAGTTGCATATAGGTAGCCTCTCACTGCAACTTCTGAAAATAACTTTATTTTTCTTTTCATTCAAGCACACAGAAGGCTTATTAGTATAAAAAAACTTATAAGAAGCCCGTTCAAATGAAATTAAACTCATGGGAACTTTTGCCGAATACGCAGTAGGTTGTTAAGTCTGAACATTCTTTTTGGATTGTTTTAGCTTTCTATTGGTAGGATAAAAAAATCCTTAAACTCAACGTGCAGCATTAAAGTAATAAAGCAAAGCCAGTTACTCTCTTCCCTGTTCTAAGATGTGTTAAACTGTATTGGCTGAAAGGGAAGACGTTGCTATAAAATTACCCCAAGGGATTATTGGTAATAGTAATGTACAGACTTGTGGCTGTAGTTGTACAGCCAGGAATCTTCTAGGACAGGGACACATCATCTGTTTTAGTTTACCCCACATTATGCTTTGACCACTGTATTACTTTTTCTTCGGTTAGTGTTGGGGTTTTTTTTTGCCAGGAACAATTTTTGCAATATTTCTTGTTTAAGCCTCTGCATAGTACTTGTCTTTAAGACCCAATAGGTTGAAATAGCAGAGCAGATAAAAAGAAGAGAAAGATTCTTGGTGGGGGAGGGGGATGGTGGAAATAGGTGCTGTGATGGCATTAAACCTCTTTAAACTGTTTTCATTTAAAATTGGTGGTAGAAACGTGTGGGTTCTATAGGCAGTTTTACAGGGCTTGTATAACTCTTGGGGTTATGTGCAATTTGCTGGGAGTGACGGGTGATTGATTTTGTACTAAGAGAAAGTGGATGGTTGCATTTGTGCGTATCTAAGTTCAAAAGTCCAGATGTTAGGTACAGGGGAAAAAATCCCATTATGATGAAGAGTTGCATGTGGAGAATACAAAATAAAGCAGAGGATGTATCTAATTGGTACCGAGTTCCTGGACTATGCTTTTTTGCCTTAAAAAAAATAAAAGTAACTTCAGTTTTCTGTAAAAGGTACTAAAATAAAAATATTTGTTGCTTCTAATATATCTTGTTATTTCAGTGTGAAGAAACATCATATTTCTTTTGGATATAGTCAAGAAGAAAAAATTAGAAAAGGTTAATGACTTAGAGTATTTGCTGGTTGTTTGTAGTCTTGTGGCAGATGAATAGGTCTTTGCAACTTGATATGAAATTCAAGGGAAAACTAGATTTTTGAGTTGTTTAAATATTCTAAAATGTGCATGTTTTTCTTGTTTCTGTTGGTGGGCCATTTTTATTCTCTTTAAATTTCTAACATTTTTAATTTTTGAAGGAGTCGTGTTGGTTTTTCCTAATTTACTTACGTAATTTCCTTTCTCAGTCCTATTCCTCAGAAAAGTGAGATGAGTTGGAGGAAAAAGTACTATTCAAAAGAAGCATGTGATTTGGTTGTTGGGGGGTTTTGTTGGCTTTTTTTAAAAAAGTAAAATATGCTGTGGTTTTCCTTTTTTTCTCTTTATGTTTTTTCTTTGGAAGTGGGAAAATAATATAAATGTCATTCCACTTGCACCACTATCTGACCTTTTTATTGATCATAAAATTCTTTGTATTTCAGTCCTGTCCATGAAGTGCTGAAAGATGACTTTCTCTCATCACTAGACACTTGATCTGCAGTCTTCTCTTTTTTGGGGGGAGCCATGGAAGAGTTTCTGTAGGCAGCTGTTCCTCTACCCAACTCACTCTTTTATTATTTTTCCTCTAATCTCTGAGACTTGGAGAGAACCACTGGATTGTCTGGCTTAATAATGTGATAATACTCTGATAAAATACTATGCTGGTGTGTTGCAGTCAGAGTGGAGTCTCGGGTCTCACGTAATTCATTTTTTTGAAAATAACATCCTTCAACGGAAAGCTCATTTTTCACTGGTTTTTCCTTCTTATTTGCCTTTCTATTCATGCTGGCAGATAGTACCCTCTGTATTTTTGTTTCTATCTCTATCTTCTAGAATTGCATGATATTTAGAAGCAAATCTTGCTGGCTTTGCTAGGGGAGAATTGACATGGCTCACTGATCATTTGTGTGGTATCGGCAACAAGGTGGTTTTTTGTCTGTATTTTTCCCTCTCTAAAGTAGCAACAAAATATAATAGCTTAATTTTAGTATTGGAAATATTTAATTTTATCCATCTCTTCCTGTCCCCTTCTCCTGGTTGTTCATCAGCAGTAGTCCAGAGTACATCACAGGAGTGCCAGTGTTTGGAGATCTTGACTGATACGGAATGTATGAGAGGTGCAATGAGGTTCATAGGGATGTGTATTTGCTCTTTCCATGAAAAATGTAAATCAGGGCCAGAAGCCCATGTTGGATGTTTTTCCTCCCTCCCTGCCCCTCTCATCTTTACAGAACCACTTTATTTTGTGCATTTACGTAGCAGTGCTGTTCAGCAGCTTGGGGGAATCTTTAAATAACACCTTTGTCTGGGTTCTTCTGCAGGAAAAGTACAGGAAGGAATATTTTCTGAATTGCCTTTGGGGGAGCTAGATATAGTCAGTGCTGACCCTGCAAATGTGCAGAGACGAAAATAATGGTTGGATTACAGTAATTCATAGTGCAGGAAGGAAGCACAAGACTGCACATTTTAAAAAAAAGTAGTTCTTCATGCATTTAAAAAAACCCCTATAAATACTTTCTTGTATCTGTTTTTTGAAATTTACTCTTCTATTAAAAAACTCCAACTATACCCATTAAAAAAAGGCAAGCGGAAAAAAAAAAAAAGACAAGCAAACAAAAACCCTGCACTCTTAAAGAAGCCTTCCAGTACATACTTTATCTAACAAGAGTGTTTGATGTGAGAATAGCTATACAGAGTTCTAGAGGCTGAGTTATGCTGGCGGTTAAACCAGGTAACAGTGCCTTCAATATAAAGAAATTTATAGATCTAGATACAGACCAAGACTATGTAAGATGCATTACGTACTATGAATTTCTTTCTATGCCACCCATAATTAATAGCTAGTTGATAACAATCTCAAGTACAAATGAATCCTCTTGCATTTGGATTTGTGTTTTTTGAGTTGTTAATGAAATGAAAGCTGCAGTGAAATGCTGTGGTGAAAGAAATCTCACAGTATATGCTGCATCTAGTTCAGCCAGTAAGACCTGTGATTCTGTTCCTTTGCATGTTGATGAAATCATCTATAAAATCATGAAGAAATAGCCTAAAGGTAAACTGACATTTAATGTTATTTCATGCCCCAATTTCTAGCAAGTCTAGCAAAAAACAAGGAGTGAAACAGTAGAGGACTAAAAGATAAAGCAGATTGATCATTGGCTTGGAGCACACTGTCATGGGGGGAGAGGTTTCTCTCTGCTCTGCAGTGTCACATTGTGAAGGCACAACTGGAGGTCCTGAAAAGAGTTAGGTCATGGGCTTCTCTGCCACTGATAGCTGATTCCCAGTGGCAGCAAAGGTGGGCAACAAAGGTACCTTGCTGTACTGCACCATGCAAGGTGCTTCCACTGCTGCTTTCAAAAAAAGGAGGAAAGTATGAGCTAGAAGCTGTAATGGCGGGGCTTTCCTCAGGCTTGGGAGGTTTCAGCTTGTCTGATAAGCTTTCAGCTGTTCCCTGATCCTTTGGGAAGAAGAGAGGAAGGAGCCTGCTCTGCAACTCAAAAAGCCCCAACTTGCCAGGTTTAAAAATCAAACTTTGTTTTGAAGAATGCCAGGTTTTTCCAGGTCTGAGCTGAGAATAGGCTCCAGTCTGTAGCTTGTTGGAGTCAGATGATGAAATAAGAAATGCAATCTTTCCGTGCATCAACCAAATAAGTGGCAGGTCCATTAGAGAGCTGCATGAAAACAATTCTTATTTCTATTCTCATTCCTAAAATGAAAAATTAAAAAAAAAAAAAATCAATAAACATGTTTGTTTAAAATATGTTCTTCAAGGGGAAATTTCTTCTAGAATACCCATGAGATTTAATTACGCACATATATTCAGTTCTGTTCTCCCAAGAGGGGAATGCAGATACGTATATTAAAGTTTGTTTGAACAAGTTTCGGATGCTTCTAGTTTACTGCAATACTTTTCCATCTTAGTTGTTGATTGGAGCTTTCTCAATACCCAGTCTATTGAATTATAGAGAGAGAATTATAGAAAGTACAGCTTATTTTGCATGCCAAATTAACATGGAAGTGTAACAATATTTGAGCTTGTTTCAACTGAATCTCACTGAGATTGCATGTAAAAAAAGATGGGGAATGTATTGGGAAAATATTACTAGTTTGCAAGATGGGAAATGAACTAGTTTTCAAAATAAAACCTGTTCTAGAATTATAAAACTTTTCCTCTTGTACAAATTATCTATATTTTTATAGGATGTTTTCTAAATTATGGTTAGTAGAAGAAATTGAAACCAGAACTGAGTTCTAAGACCTAGTCCTCTAGACCTCTGCTATTTAGTGAAGTGTTCTGATAGTGAAAGTGGCCAGAAATCCATTTGGAGTACATAAGGTGTGAAAAGCTTAATTATGAATGAGCAAGCACGCTCTGGTTGACATGGAAATACAGAAGCTAATTTTGCACCAGTCACATTTTCATGCTGCAGTTGCTTGGCTGATTAGCTGTTACTTTCCCATTAGCTCCAAAATCCAACCTTCTCCCTCTGCACTTCCAAAAATACTAAGCTGTGCTTGCAGTATGGGACACTACACACATGCTTCCTTGTGGGAAGTGGGGGTGTATGCAAGCCTTCATGCCTGTTTCTGAAAAATGTGCTGTATTTGAACACAGGTAACTCACCACCTGACGTCGATCTTCATTCCATTGAAACTAAAGGTTTCCAGATTACATCATTCAGAGGGCTGGAAAGTAAACAGAACTCCTGAAATACTCTAGATTGTTTTGGTATATCAGGTTTTCTGAACAGCTATCCCTCCTTCTCTGGTTGGAGTCCTTGGGAATCCTGGTCTTTTTGATTTTATGGAGAAACTATTTCTGAAAACAGACTTGAGTCGCGCTAATCTGGATGGTCCTTATCAGAGCCAATGGCTTGAGCGTATGGAGGACACAGTGGAATCTGAGTCAAATACATCTGGCTATAGTCTGCAGCTGTACTTTTCCATTGTGGCCATAAACTGGAGTTGAGGACAAGCTTGCGGAGAGAAAGACCTGCTGCCTCTTCTAATTGGGAGGAAAATAAATTATTTTGACTTCATGGTGTACCAAAGGAAATAAATTCTCCTTTGGAAGAAATATAAGTAGACATATACTCTCAAGTAGATATGTCTCAGTAATGCTTATTTGACCACTTGTAGTTTTGACAGGAGACACTAATTCAATTGATGTCTGAGATGCTGCTAAAGCCTACAAAAGATTTTATTTTCAGGGAATAATTACATGTCTGCCTTGTTTTACTGCATTAACACTCTAAGTTAAGTTTCTAAATGTTGCCAGTGACATGAATTACTATGAAACTGAGAGTCTGTGCAGTGACAGTGTATATTTTTTAAAAATGCTATTTCCAGGAAATGAAATCCAAGTGCCTTTGACTTCTATGGAAGTCCCATGAATTTATGGATCTCTTACAACAAGGAAACTAAAGTGGCTTTGTTGAGGGAGTTGGGGAATTTTTTTGTTTATATTTGAAAATGATTCAAAATATGGAACTTGTCCCATATAGTAACAATGAAGTTTTCCAGATGAAGTCTTATTCCACTTGAACTTCTCAGACCAGTGGTATGAGAACATGCTTTCNAAAATCAAACTTTGTTTTGAAGAATGCCAGGTTTTTCCAGGTCTGAGCTGAGAATAGGCTCCAGTCTGTAGCTTGTTGGAGTCAGATGATGAAATAAGAAATGCAATCTTTCCGTGCATCAACCAAATAAGTGGCAGGTCCATTAGAGAGCTGCATGAAAACAATTCTTATTTCTATTCTCATTCCTAAAATGAAAAATTAAAAAAAAAAATCAATAAACATGTTTGTTTAAAATATGTTCTTCAAGTGGAAATTTCTTCTAGAATACCCATGAGATTTAATTACGCACATATATTCAGTTCTCTTCTCCCAAGAGGGGAATGCAGATATGTATATTAAAGTTTGTTTGAACAAGTTTCGGATGCTTCTAGTTTACTGCAATACTTTTCCATCTTAGTTGTTGATTGGAGCTTTCTCAATACCCAGTCTATTGAATTATAGAGAGAGAATTATAGAAAGTACAGCTTATTTTGCATGCCAAATTAACATGGAAGTGTAACAATATTTGAACTTGTTTCAACTGAATCTTACTGAGATTGCATGTAAAAAAAATGGAGAATGTATTGGGAAAAATATTACTAGTTTGCAAGATGGGAAATGAACTAGTTTTCAAAATAAAACCTGTTCTAGAATTATAAAACTTTTCCTCTTGTACAAATTA
>WEKX01001219.1:27528-47533 GCA_013390025.1 Pitta sordida | reverse complement strand
CAGGTTGGGCCAGAGGTGGGCTGAATGATTTGCACATGGCTTAGAGCATCTCTACAAGGTCTTATTTGAGTCCATAAAACTACATGGTAGCACAAGTTGGCTGTTGTGATTATTCTTAATACAAGATTCATGCTGTAGCTCGAATTCAAACTACTTTGCAGCTGCCCATATGTGCCTTGTATGTACCACTTGGTAGGCAGGTCTAGTGATGGGGAAAGGCAATGCTATTTAATACATTTTCCCCTGTGAATTTTCTTGATTCTACAATCTGTTAATAAAATTAAAAAGAGTATTTTCAAGCTAATTGTCATTAAATCTTTCAAATTTCAGAGAAGAGGCTCTGAGTCTTTAGCAGATGGTTGGAAATGAAATGCACATTGGGGGGAGCAGAAGCGCTGCCAAATCTGGACCTTGAACAGAGCTAGTCAAATAAACAGAAGTGAGACACAGCAGGGATGGTTTGGAACAGGCTTTATTATGGCCAGAAAGCTTCAGGCTGTGAATGACCTAATCAACCTAAGCTCCAGACATGTACCTAAATTAGTTTCTACTCTACCATTCTCAGAGCACTCAATTTTTCTTCCTTGAAATACCATACTAGAAGATCTGAGCTCTTTTAAAAGTGGAAGGTTATAACTGTTCTTGTTTGTCCTCTTCTCCTTGTATTTGTGCCATTCAACTCTCAAACTGCCTGTATTCCTAATTTCCTCATTTAATTTCCCCATCCGTTTCCCTGACTCAATTGTGGCACTTTTCATGCATTTGTTGAGTTTTAAATGGCTTGTTCTTGTGGTTATATGAGAAAAAGAAATAAGAGTAATGGGAGCAAGGCTGCTCAGTGTTGGGGGGCTCTGGAAGGCCATTCAGTTCCCACTTATCCTAAAGTCGTGACCTTGTCTCCCACCTCATTTCAATGTTTGGAAGATGTGGTGATAAACTAACATGCCCCACCAGAGAAAGGGAAAGCGTGCCTAATAAAGCACCATTCCAAAGTGGTCTCTTGCTGTATGCATTTGCTGCCCTGTGTAGTCCCCACTGCACTTAGGGCTGCTGTATATAACTTGGATAGCAAACAAGCTTGGACTTGCTTCTGTTCATTTATCTAGACTTGGCTTGATTTCATATGTGCAGCCCACAGATACTGCTGCTAGGACAGAGATCTGCAGAGCGTGTCTGTGAATGTCACATAGATGTGGTCTTGTTCTGAAAACACTCACGCAGATGAGAAACTAAAATATACCTACAAGACTAATTGTATTTAATCAGTAGCCAGAGCAATGACAAAATGCTAAAGCATCCTCCAGTTAATAGCTAAATAAAGGCTATGTAGCCTCATCACGGTCTCCAATGTTTAAAGAATGGTTCACCTTGAAATTTGAATGACACCAGCTTGTCTGTCACTGTTTCATGAACTTGATTAGAAAATTAGCCTAACTTTATACAAAACATAATATAGTATTGTATATATAAGTTCTATATTAATATGTACATTATATATAGTAAGATACTATATATACTTCTGTAGAAAACTTTCTTGATGCTCTTTATTCATAAAATATGTAGTATTACAGCCTTTGAGTCAGACATGAACTTTCAAAATCTGTTTCTGAAAAGCAGGTTACCTTTGAGACTAAGAGATGCTGTTTAGGGGATTTGATGTGGGTACATAAATAGTCACTTGAATTTATGAGAAGTTATTGCTCTGGAATTCAAGGGAACATGAATTCATCTGGCATACTAGGTGCTGGTTTTCATTGCCTGAGATGGTATTCCAAAATTCTGCAACATTGTCACAGTTTTAAAATGAAATCAGTAGTTCACACAGAGATATGCAGGGGATCATGTAATTTCCCTTCCTCATTCTGGTTTCAAGTGACCATAGTTGGAATGATTTACTGGAATTCTAATTCCCTTAACAATTAGTAGGCATACTTGAGCCCACTGGGTTTTATTCAGAGCCCATTGAAGCTAATGGAGGGGAAAAAAATCCCTTTGACCTCATTTGGCATTGGCTCAAGCTCTTTGCAGTTGAAGCTGATGGCTTCATCAAAATCCACTTAACCTTCCAGGGATGAGTGTCTGACAGGGATGAGTGTGTGACAGGGATGGCTCAGGTCATTCTGGAGCTTCACAGGTTTGCTGGAAGAGGCTTTAACACTTAACTCTCTTTATTCCCATTTCTACCGATTGAGGTGAAAGGAGCAATTTCAATAGTAGCAGAAGTCAATGGAATATGGTCTCTAATGATGTGATCCAACATCAGCTTTGTTTGGGTAACACAGAAATCACACAGTTAATAATGAGTGTATCAGAGAATATGGCTTAGTATTGACTTTCAGATAGGTTTCTTTTCCTTTTTTTCACAACTTTGAAACATCATGAGGTTAAAAAACAAATTAAGTCCCCTCCCTCCTGTTATTTAATGTTATCCCTGAATCTTTCCATGTTTCTGCAAACGTACCCAAGTAAACATCTAGTTGTGAGCAACTACACAGCATGCTGATTTGGAACTGATTTCTATTTCAAGAAAATAGAAAACAAATAAGAGTAATATAAATGAAGATAAAATTATCTGCTCTCCTTAACCCTCCCCCAGAAACATGTGACAAATTCCGTATAGTCATCCCTCTAATCTAATGCTCTGCATTATCATATAAACAAAATTTTTGAGATGATATCATATTAAAGGATTTTTTTAATGTCCTGGAAAATTAATTTATCTGAGGCTCTCTTCCTTAGTAGGACACAGAAAGCTGCTTTTCATAGAATTTCTCCAGACTACAGTGCATCAGGACACTTGAAGATCATCACGATATTTGTTATTCCCAAATGCCATGTTCTGTTGTATAATAGGATAGATTTAATGTACCTACAAACTCAACCTTGCTTTGCTGCCCCTAAGGATTAGGGAAGAGCTTTAGTAATGCAAACACGAGTCCAAACATGGACTTTGTTAAGCTGCTGTAAGGAACTCTGCTTGAGGCAGGGGGATTGGACAAAATGATCTCGGGGGGGTTGTCTCTTTTAAACCTCAACCATTCTTTGATTCTGAATTTCATGAGTCATACTGGTCAAATGCAAGAAAAGGAGTAAGATCTGGTTGTTGATTTCTCCAAGGCAAGATTGAACAGAAAAATCTGTCACCAGATAACTGTACTTTGGATTTCATGGGTTGGAGGCATTGGCCATGGATCTTCTGAAAGTATGTATTTTCCTGGTTCCTGTGATTACTGCTAGTAGCAAGGAAAGGTGTTTCCACCACTGAGAGGTATGTTTTCAAAGCAATGTGTGGGTCTTTGGAATACTACATCATTAAATGTTAATGGGCATTTTCAAATTAGTAGCCTCAAGGCTAGAGGTAACTCTTTGATCTTTAAAAAGCTTGCCACATAGAGGAGAGAGTCTGAATGTATGCTTGTATCTGCAAACACTTGCAGGTAATTAGATTTCAGTTTCAGGGCTGCAGGACTTTGTAGAAATTATTCAGATTTCAAAAGGCTCAAAATAAACATCAATTTCTGTTTTTCTCGAGGGATTGTGAGGGGCATAAAACAAACCTTTAACGGCTTGAGCTACGTTTATTAATTGCTTTGTTGAAGGGATAAAACCTGTGGGATTTTGTGTATTAAAATGGGATGTGAACCACCAGAAATCTAAGCAGGATCTGAATTTGATTTAAAAAGAGTAAGAAAATACACAGTTGAGCTTTCCTCTGTGTTTAAAAGATTATTACTCATAATATGCACAGCTTCTTTAAGGAAGCATGTCTGAATTGAGTCATAATTATATATGAAAGCATTTGAGCTTGTCATTCACTATTGAAGGAGTTGGATCTGTCTAAACAAAGTGACGTGCAATTAGGGAGCATGAGGGAGTTGTCTGTTTGTCATATCTGAAAATACGTAAAGTTATCGAATTATTACCCAAATTGTTCCACGTATGACAGTTGTTTCTACAAAGGCTCCTTATGGCAACTTTGCAAAGATGGCTCAGGTTTGTATAGAGTTTATGACAAGGGACAGTGGAACATAGGAATTTGTTGGTTGGTGTTTTTTTCTTTAATTGAGATTTTTTAAAATTTTTTGTTTGCAAAGTTCCTTACAAGGAGGACTACTATTGGAAAGTGAACCCTTTTCCTTCTTGGATGAAAAATAACCTCTTTAGACAGAATAAAAGGTAGCTGACAGCTAGAGTTGTGCTGGCATTTAAACTGATACATTAATCAATACTTTAAATCAAAAATGCCATCCAGTTGAATTTCCCCCATTTGGTTTTTTTCAGTTGTTCAAATTTTCACTCTGTTTTTTAAAATGAAGAATGCTTGGTTTTGTTTAATTCCATGTGAAAGAAATACTGTACTGCAATTCTTAGTGTATTTTATATCTGTTATTTATTACTTTTGATATTAATATATGTGAGCTTGTTGCAGAACAAGTTTTGTGTAACCCTAGTGTGAGCAGTCCGCTTGTTCTGGTAATATCCTTTTTTCCTTCTTTTTCTATTACACTGTACTTTTCCTCAAACTGTTGCTCTCTTGACCAATGAAAGCAGGAAATAATACATTTGAAAAGCTGTGATCAGCAAGACTGAAATCCTGAATGGGTCTGTTGCTGAAGTGGAGATTAAGAACATCTTTACCTCTTTAGTATCTAGACCACAAACTCAGCCTTCCTCACAGTTCAAGGTTGTATGTGAGGTAGATGGATAAGACATCACTGGGAAAGGTGATACTGCCATCAACCCTTATGGTATGACCCAGTCCTTTGTCTGCTTGCTGTAGAGTCCTCTATCTTCACATTTGTAAGCATCTTCTAATATAGCTTGTGAAAGGTCAGTGAGTGATGGAAGTTTTGCAGAGGTTTAGGAAATACAGTTATACCTCGTCATTTGCGAGGAACAGGTCATGCCATGGGCCTCACAAAAAGCCAAACTCGCAAAGAAGAACAGGTCATTAATATGCATGCAGGCCACACCCATTGCTCCACCCCCCAGCACTCTGGAGCACTGTGGACAATTTTCTGCTCCTTCCTATGGTCTCTCTCAGCACAGGCAAATAAAGGAAACTGTTTCTGAACAGCTACTGCGACCAAACTCTGCTCAGTTACTGCCCCGCGCAGCCCCCTGGCCCAGCCCGCTCACGCTGGCCCGGCCCCAAGGGCCCTCCTCCAGCCCGCATGCGCTCGCCCTGCCTCCGCAGCAGAGAATGGGTGTCCCTGAGCTCTGGTCAGCATTCTTGGAGCCTGGAAAAACTTTAACTTTGCAACACTGCAACNCCCGACCTTGCTTGCCTCACTTTTGTGGAGCAGTTTCCCAGGTCAGGGATGGGGGCATGGTGCTGCCATTGCAAGCCCCCTCCCCGCAGGGCGGGTTGAGTCCCACCCCACAGGCACCGCGGCACTGCCCCTCGGCAGAGCAGAGGCACTGTGCATGTGTTGGCCCGGGAACCTCGCAGATGGCTGAATCAAAAGTGTGAGAAATTTGCCTCGCAATTGGGCGGGATCGTAATGGAGAGGTTGCAATGCACCGGGGATTCCACTTAAAAGAAAATTCAGTGATAGAGATGCTGAAGTGGGTCTAAGTCATGGGTCAGAACTTTAATGATGTAAAGGCTGAGGACTTGTGGGTCCCTTCCAACTCATAGTATTCTGTGATTCTGTGACTGTGGTCATATGGTGCCATGAATCTTGTTGAAAGCCTGGGTTTAGAGCCTAAAGTTGCATAAATTTGTAACAAAGACTGCTATAGCATCAGGGTCTCAATACTGATTGCCAAAATAATCACTGTTAGAAATATTTGTTTATAAATTGTCTTGCTTGTTTGCTATCATGGTAGATCTAAGAGATCTATAGATTTCTTTTCTCCTATGGCAGTAAAAATGCCACTGTGACTGATGAAGAGGGAATATGCTGTCCTAAGAAGTGCCTGGAAGGAAATTTTCATCTTTAAACTCACATCAAAGCTGTATTCACCTTGCTTTAAATAGGAATTTTGAACTTTTTCAATCCAGTCCCTTATCTAAACCATTAACTTGCAAAGAGGAGTTCTAAAAATTGGTGTTTGGGGGCTAAATAAGGCGTTTTTGTTGGAGGTTATTGAGACATGAAATGATTACTTATCATCCCTTGAAATGACATTACATTTAAATGCAATGGTACATGGGCACTTACCTCTACCTTCATCTCTGTTAATCCTTGCTCACAGCCTGCAAATTGAACATTCTCTCAGCCTTATGGGATGCACTGAAACTCTGAGTTATAATTGCTTTTCAGTATGCTATCCTGCATGTTACACAATTTAAAGAGGCTCTCTTCCAAACAGAAAACATTTAGTGAACTCCTCCAAACAGAAAACATTTAGTGCACCCCATGCTGTATATTCTTTCCCTTTTAATCATTCTTACCCATGACTTCACCAAGGATTCAAAGGGAAAATCACATTTGAATTCATTTGATCATGATTGATTTGAAAATTCAGGGGATAACCTCTTGATTATTGATGGCTTTTAAATTGCTGTGCATTGTTACCTGGGCATGCCTGTGAAATTCATGAGCATTTCACACCTTTCTAGTTGCTTCTGTTGTTTTGCTTAGAGATAGCAGCTGTAAATTTAGATCTTCACAATATAGCCTTAGCAGACAAAGGTAGGGTATTGTCTGAAAGCCTTTGCAAAGTCTGTCTGTATAAATGAGCCCTTTTCCATAGATGTCCATAGGAATCAAAGCTGAAAAATCTTGTGTGAAGGAGAAAGCTGGGGCCTGAATGAATTTCCCAAGTCATAGATGTTGCCCACTCTCATCACACTTCCGAAAAAATAGCTGGGTTAAAAAGAGAGACAATGGGAATAGGGCATCACTGGGGGCAAATTGTATCACTTTAAAGAAACTTGAAAGCATGTGAACCATAGCAAGAGGAGACAAGCACTTATAAAGGGCTGATTCTCCCTTAACTTTCCTTTTTATATTCATGCCTAAATGAATGAAAAATGAGTTCAAGTGTGAATCCCCAAAAGGAAGCCTATCATAGGAATTGGATTCCTGTTTTTGTTCTCTCAGGTAACCCTGTTAAAACTGTGCACCTCCGCAAAGGCGGAGTAATGTGTTAGGAGTGTTCACTGATAGGTCTGATCTTACGTGTCCATGTTCACAGGTGTGATGGTGATAAGCAGTTGGTGTTGAGATGCTCCACTGAAGTTTGAAGCGATGCTGCTGCAAACATACCAAACTTGAAGGTGACTTAAGGTGTAGGGAATAGTGCAAGATGAAGTGACAGGTTATCTTCATTTTGTAGCTGCAGACATTATGGCTCCCCTAAATGACATGGACTGTGACAGAACTGGAATCTGAGAACATTTGTTCCTTAAATCTCAGACCATTTTTCTTAAGCTAATTTTTGCTTGTAATTGGCTTAGGCTGATGTTATTTTACCCTCTCAAAACAAGAACTACTTCCCCAAACCTAATGGTTTCCTGGAGCTCCATCGATGGTTATTTGCAATTCACATTTTGAGCCCAAGTGTCCTATGGTTGCTCTGTTCCTCAGATTCAACTTCTACCTCATTATTGTGAGTAGAGGTTACACGACAGGCATACTTGTTTCAGTAAAAAAAGAGAAATCATATTTGAATCAGTTTTATGAGAGCCTCTTGAGTTATTCAAAATGAGACTTGACCATTTTCTGTGAGACAAGGTTATATGTGCACACTGTATTATAAAAGATACTCTTTAAATGCACTGATTTACAGGCATATGAAATTATGTAATTTACAGGTGCCTAGGAAGAGTTCATGATTAGCTTAACTATTGATGTTTATTTGCTGTATAGCGAGAAAAGAAATAGGAATGTTTTGTTGTTAAGTACTTTCTCTAGTGTCTTATATCTTGAAAAATATGCCATGCCTTTCAGCAAACAGATGGAGTTCACATCTGTGTGTGTACGTGTATCCAGTCTGTAGGAAAAAAAATAAAAAAGAAGGAATTTCTTTTTACAGAAGAACAGAGGGCTTTGTTGCTTTTTTGCTTTTTTTTTTTCTCTTAATGTTTTCAAGAACCATTTACTAAGCTATTATAATATTTATGGTAGTAAAAATGGTAGTAGGACTTAGTTTTAGGTGGTAGTCCTGGTGAGATCTTTTTGTAGGGACTGTTGATACAGAAATAATCTCTCAGTCTCTTCCACATATGTAGCCATACTCCATGTTACTGCACTTTGTGTCTTTTGTGTGTGGTTTTTTTAACCCTCATGGAAGCTCCTCCTTCTCCCACACATATTTGCCTCATTGGACTATAATGGTGAAGGTTAATTTCCACAGTAAGTTCAAGGATGTATTTCTCATCTTTTCAAATGAGAGTTGTAGCTACAGAAGGTAAGGGATAAACAGATGAAGTGAAAGGCATCAGTCGTCACTCCTGAGGACTATTAGAGGGATAGTATAAAATGCATGGTTTATGTCTTTAAAACAAAGTATGCCATTAAGTGGATAATGCTAAGAGGAATTTTATCTAGCTTATAAATACCAGTGAATCTTTTCAACTTCAAATCCCAGTACAGAGACAATTTATAATTGCAATCAAAATGATGCACACAATTTAACTTCAGTACCATCTGTAACTCTGCTGGTATTTTAATAATGAATAAAATTATATCTTGGCAACAAAAGTCTCACTTAAATAAAATACCTTTAAGTTCCAAGTGAGATCTGTAAGAGTAAGCTACAAGGTCTCTGGCTTACTTTGAAATCTCCTTCATGTTTACAATAAAATAGATACATCTGTATTTAGATAGTTAGCAGTGGCAAAAGGCCTGTGTGATTCTATGAAGCCCTTATTAAACAATGTTCAGAGCTCAGGGATCCTAGTTCAGGCAAGGGTTTGCATAGCTGAACAGAAGCACTCCTGCCCTCGCTGCGCCACTTGTATCTGGCTCAGCAGAGAAGTGTGAGTCGGGAAGTGCCAGCCTCTGTGTACTTGAAGAAGACCACCTACAGGAGGCACTTACCTTCCCTTAAAAAGCCTGTCCTTACCATGGGATGGTGCAGGAGATGTCACTTACCCTCTTCAGAATTTGTTTTTTGAATTCCATTGTGAGACCTAACCATACCAGTCTCTGGGTAATAATTTTCTCTTCTTTTTCATCTTCTTCAGTTTATATATTTTGTAGAGAGGAGGTAATTTTGGCTCTGTTAATAGTTTGTGTGCTCTGTCTTGTTCCCCACCCTACCTTCAGGTGCAGTGTTGGGTGATACTAGTCCCATGTTCCCCTCTGGATACTGCTGTCATGATGTTTATGCTTGTGGTCATTAGTGGAGTAGCTACTGCATAGACATGAGTCTTACCGTGCCTTGTCAAATACTTTCCATTGATAGTGATGTGAGATTGTTGGTGTAAGTTTCAGTATGACAAGTAATTACTTATCATAATGATGGAAGACCTTGGCTAAAAATATATTACTACATAAAAACAATATGAACTTTGCAGTGAGCTACTTTCTGCATACTTGTCTTGTTAAGGATACAGCACTACAAAAAGCAGTTAAAATCTGATGTGTGGGAAATCTGTGGAGCCCAGAGATTGGTGGTGTTTCACTGGTTGTGTTCTTTTCATAAAAGCTTTTGTTAAGAAAATGCTAGTGTCCTTTCTGAACGGCCTTCATGAGTGGAAATCAATATTTCGTCCCCCTGACTCTTCAAGTGGACCAGAGAAATAAGAGCAGGACAGGTTTGTTAACACACCTCAGTCATGGCTGGTCATGAACCTGCCTGTTTTACAAACAGATATCTCAAACCTGTACAGTTTCTACATCAATGAAGGATGCATCAGTGCTGTTGTAAATACAATCTGGATTGTTGTGCAGGTATGAGTTGACCAATGTATCCCAATAACTTTACTGTTCTGCACTTTGAAATTTCATTTGACATGTAAAAAGTGTGCCATAGCCTGCATTGTAGGTCTGTGCATGAAGAGATTTCAGTGCAACCTCTGCTGTTGCAAGGTTAGTTTTGACTGAGAGAAGGGCAGAATAGTGGTCTTGCATCTTGTGGGAGTATCCGTTCAAAAATAAACTTCACTTAGAGGAAATGCCTGCATGTAGTCATGTCAATCATCATTAATCTCTTATCTGTTGGAAGTTGGATTGTATTAGTCCTGGCGCTCTTGGAACTATCATCAAATTTTTAATGCTGTCCTAAGTCCTCAAGACTTAAATTTACGTTTTGATAGTTAGATATTAATTCAAGGAAGTATTCCTAGATGTAGTGGGGCTGGTTTTCTTTCCTTTTTTTTTTCCTTGTTTTTTTTCCTCCCTTCCCCCTCTCGCTTCCACGCCCCGTTTTTTCCCCCTTTTTTCCCTTCATATTCCCTTCCCTCTCTTTTTTTTTCCTTTTTCCCCCCTTCCTTTAGTAGAAGAAAACAAAATAAGTATCCCAGAATTTGGTGTGAAAATGACGTTGTAGTGCTATAGCAGCAGAGAACTAAGTAAATGTGTACGGGGACAAATGCAAAGGCTGTGGAGATGTAGACAAAGCATCTAGCAGTTAGAGCTAATTTTCACTTTTCAGGTTGGAGCCTCCAGAGGTCTTTTGCTCTGCAATGGTTTACTCTTGCTGTGATGCTGAGATGCTTAGTGTCCCATAGGCATCCAATCCTTTGTTTGGGGAACAGTGAGAAGCCAGATTATTTTCACCGAGACTGTGAAACACAGGTTCATGTGCTGAGTTTTCTCATGGTCTAGGAACAAGCACAGGGAACTGAAGAGAACCAGCAGTCTAAACACTATTTAAACTAAAATCTCTGCATTTAGTTATTTCCAACTTCATGTTTTAACTGTTGCTGAATAGGCATGTGGATTTGTCGCTAAGACTTTGAACCTTCTTTTGAGAGGTTCGCAAAACCTCTGTTGGTTTTTGTAGAATGTAGACTTTTGGGTGAATTCAGTGCACTGCTGTACTCACCATCTGAGATATTTGTTTAAAACTCTTTTGCAGTTGCAAGTGACAGTGAATTTAAAAAGATAAAACTGTAAATTAAAATTAGGATCTTAAAGTCCAAATAGAGCAGTTATGGCCTGGTCTTGTGGTGTACCAGGAGAACAGCACTGCCCAGACTTTTCTCCATTGCAGTCAGAAGCTCTCTTTGAGATTCAAAGGGTGTAAGTCATATAGAATCTGCTCAGGACCATGGTAATTGTTTTGTTGCCTAATTATCTTCATAGCCACAATATCAGTGTCATACATGTCCGTAATTTGTCTAACTTGCAGGTCTTGTTAGGCCTTTTTGCTCAAGGGAATCAGAGACATGGAAAGGGTTCTGTACAGAACTTTCCTTTTTGATATCCATAATTCAATGCACATAGATATTTGTTACACTGATTTCTTCCATATGTATCTGGATTTCGCCTGTTTTAGAGAGTAATTGTCAGAGAAATTAGGAATATTTTAATAATATTGTAATATAGTAATCCCTTGCTACTTTGCAGTTCATCATTTACGGCTTCAGTAGATTGTGCTTCCTTCCCAAGCCCTGTTTTACCAGTTTTCCTGTTTTTATTGTATTTACCGCTGCTTCACAGATTTTGCTTATTGTGGCATCTATCTGGAACTGACCCCCTGTGATATTCGAGGGGTTACTGTACAATATAATCTGATTTATTATGGAAAAGGTATCACCCAGTTTTCAAATATTCTGAATTTGTTGTCATAACTTTCAAGCAAGTTTTGCTTTTATTCTTTGGTAGCCCTGAAATATCATGAATGGATTATTTCTCCTCCCTTCCCTCCAACCCGCCCCTTTCCCAATCCTTGTAAATTGCATATTTACTCTCTCAGTGCGAGAACACTGTGGTGGCCTGAGATCCTGCTGACCTGCAGGACTTTTCCAGTAATTAGGTCCATGTTTGCTCCATGGGAGATTCAATTAAAAATGAGAGGGGTTTATTATTGTTATTATTCCCTTCTGAATCCCCACATTATGTTCTTGAATGTGTGTGTGTGTGACAGCATTGTAATGAGCAAAATGGTCCAGCGGCCACTTTAGTACAGTGGTAAGTGTCCCCACCTGGTGTGTGGGAGACCCGGGTTCGATTCCCGCCAGGGAGACAGTGTTAAGAGTTGGACTCGATGATCCTTGTGGGTCCCTTCCAACTCAGAATATTCTGTGATTCTGTGATTCTGTGAAACTTACTCTACTTAATTCAATCTTTATTCGAACGTTATGAGCTCAAAAATTCAACTTGAGTGTTAGCCTGGCCCATCTCTCCTCATGCATATGTGAAAGAAAGAGAAGAGACATAGAGGCTACTCATGTAAGTGAACAAAACTAATTTGGCTGTGCATGTGTTTGTGAGCTTGGGGAACAAATGAAGGAAATGTTTAGGTTTTGTGATGATGGTGCAGCATGCAACACTTGTGAAGCATGGGACATGCTTTCACCTGTTGCAAAAGGCCAGGTGGCATATCCCGGTTTGTCACTTCCAAACAGAAACATGAAGTTGTAACTCCTATATTACATCCCTCTTCTATGGAAAACCTTTACTGAACACACCACTTGGGATGTTCTCTAAAGTCTGCCAGGGCATTACTATGCTCTTCCAATGACTTTTGCAGTAAGAGTTACTACCCTCCTCAACTGCAGGGTAGACTATCAGGTTCATTCACCAAAAGAAAAATACTTTCCAGCTTTTTATGTATTCAGTGCCTTAACAACAGCTCTCACCTGGTTGCTGTCCCACCAGACTGTCATTCTGGAGGGTAAATTTCAGTCTCACAGTGTGCCCAGGTGGCCA
The DNA here is from genome assembly GCA_013390025.1 of Pitta sordida. Classification (NCBI taxonomy): domain Eukaryota; kingdom Metazoa; phylum Chordata; class Aves; order Passeriformes; family Pittidae; genus Pitta; species Pitta sordida. The sequence continues at coordinate 34,760 of WEKX01001219.1, read as the reverse complement.
AGAAGGCCAATGGTATCCTGGCCTGTATCAGGAACAGTGTGGCCAGTAGGACTAGGGAAGTTTTTCTTCCCTTTTACTCGGCACTAGTCAGTCCAGTTCTGGTCTCTCCAGTTTAAGAAAGATGTTGAACTGCTTGAGAGGGTCCAGAGAAGAGCGACAAGGATGGTGAAATGACTGGAGAACAAATGCCGTGGGGAGCGATTGCGGGAGCTGGGGTTGTTCAGCCTGGAGAAGAGGAGGCTCAGAGGTGACCTCACTGCTGTTTACAACTACCTGAAGAGAGGTTGCAGTTGGGTGGGTGTAAATCTCTTCTCTCAGGCTGCCAGCACCAGAACAAGAGGACATGGAAGCTGTGCCAGGAGAGGTTTAGACTGGATGTTAGGAAGAGGTTTTTCACAGAGAGAGTGATCTCTCAGTGGAGTGTTCTTCCCAGGGAGGTGGTGGAGTCACCATCCCTGGAGGTGTTTGAGAAAAGACTGGATGAGGAACTCAGTGACATTGTCTAGATAAAGGGATGATGGGACAGGCAATTAGGTTATGTCCATGGCTCTGGGGTTGTGGGTTTGATCCTGTACGGGTGCTGGCTTGGGAGTTGGACTTGATGATCCTGTGGGTCCCTTCCAACTCAGAATATTCTGTGATTCTGTGAATTCAAGCACAAGTGTGCTCTGTGTCCAGTCTGTGTATACTAAATGGAAACAAATGCCTCCTGGAGATAGCATGAATCAGTGTCTGTGTTGCTCATGTATGTTTTTGGTTTTTGCTTTTTTTTTCTTTAGATAATTGTGATGATGCGTTGGTATCTCCCTTACCTTCAACAGCCCTTACCAGTTCCTCTGAACTCTTCAGTACTAACAGTCCCAGCTTCGCAAAGCTCAACAGGCGAGATGGTAAGGTTGCAATATGAAATGCTAAACTATTCTTTTTAATCACATTTACACAGAATAACTTTTTATGTTGTTTGTATGCAGTGCATTCAGAGCCAAGTTGAATAAAGGCATTAATTTACGCTTCTGAGAGCACACTATGTAGGAATAATTTCTTCCTTTATTATAGAAAGCTTCTATTAAATTTGAAGGTCTCTGCTTCTGTTGTAGAGATCTCCTTAAGGAATTTCAGGTAGTCTTTTCGCTTTTGATGAGTTTCCATAATTTTATGATCTTGAAGGTCTTTAGGTTTGAGGCCCTATTCTAAAATATAGGTGTTAAAGATAGTAGCAACTAGATATAAACTTCCAGTGGAATTCATTTACTATACAACTGCAGAAATAGTGAACATGAAGAAAAACTTTACAGACATTTGTAATGAAAAATATTTGAGTACATACATAAGGTGGAACTATCAGGATGAGACTTAGTGCCAGAAAAGAGGAGTTTGCAGTATCTGGAGCATCATTTTATATGCCATTGCAAATTTGGGTTGTTGGCTCCCATTTTATTCCTAAATTAGAGCCCATAAAGGTGGAAACCCTTGTGTTATCGTATTACATATGATTTTAATTTTAAGAAATGCTAGCAAGTATACTACTGGAAAAAGATTTTAACTGAAAATAAATGATAATTTTGCTTCTTATACATCTCTGAATTCTCTGTTTTAATTAAACATCATTTAATAATTCTATAGAAAGACAGTGAAGGGCTCTCTCTTACATGCTTGGCACTAATGATAAGAACTTGCTAGGTCATTAGAGAAGTGTTAGATGGGAGTTACTGTATCATATTTCAACTCCTGAACTAGAGTTTCTCAGCAAGTAAAAGGTCATATGGTAGTTGCTCAACAAAAGAAAGTTTTAAACATTGAGCGTGGTATTTTAGTGTGTCCTGCCTTTGTCCGCAGCTGCTGATTGGGACAGTGAATAGATACGCTTATGAGATTGTGCAAATTACTCTAATTTTATCTGCAGAAATGAGGACAAAATTTTAAAATCAATATTATTGCAAGTGAAGTTCTGGCTGTACTGTTTTTTACAGTGATATTAACAGTATCTAAAATTAGGGCACTGATTTCAGTTTCAAGCTAGAAGTTGAAGTAAGTCATATTTAGCTGTCCTACAGTAGTTTTGTAATGTAGTGAGGAGTAAGATATTGTAGTTCTTTTAAAGATTCAGTCTTGCATGCTGTCCTTAACACTAATCATGGGAACAGGAGAATGGAGCATTGAAACTTAGCCTTACATAAGCCTTAACTTGTTTCAGAAAATTTTGCTTCATTTTTTGAAGGCTTATATGATAACTGATGAGCTGAGGCCAACACAGGGACCTAGAAGCTAAATCCTACCTTGCTTAATTTTTCTATTGCATGGTCTTGACACATTGTAGGATGTAGTGCCAGCAGAGTTCATATGGGTACTTGTTGTGGTTTAACCCACAACAACAGTGAAGCCCCACACAGCTGCTCCTCCAGCAAGGCTGTACTCAGAGTCCTTTCAGAAGTAAATGTGCTCGTGCCTTACCCATGGCTGCAGTCTCTGCAGGGATGAACCTGCTCTGTCATGGGCTTGGCCATGGCAAAATGCTTTGACATACACTAGCATGACTACATGCACAGCTGTAGATGCTTCCAGCTGTACCTTCTCCAGCGTGGATTTATTCTGGGGCCACGATCCATTCAGAAGTACACCAGCTGTTTACAGACAACCACAGCCACAGGCACTTCAAGATACGTATACCTGTTCTGGCATGGGCTTATTCACAGTCACAGACGCTTTGGGGTGGTCTTTTGCCACATGGACTCATCCATAGGTCATGGCCCCTTTGACTTGAGTTCATACTGCAATTCCAACCTGTCCAGTTGAGCAGCACAGGAACAGCAGTGATGCCCTGGCCATTTGCCAGCCTAGGCACATGGCCATTACTATTACCAAAATGTTCCCAGGCACAGCACAGTCAGATGATGAGCAGTACAGCAAGCAACAGCAAAAAGTAGCTACTAATGAGCACTAGACTCTAATAAGCAGTAAGAGAAGCAAGCCCCGTGGCAAACACAGAAACCTGCTGATTAACAGCTCAACAGCAGTAACAGCTATGAATTCAATCTAGGACATTCCAGACAAATATCTAGTTATCTCAAACCCTTTGAGACCCATGTTGGGCATGTGTCGTGGCATAACCCCAGAAACTCCGCCCCACACAGCCAGTCACTCCCTCCCCCTTCACCCCCAATGGGATGGGGAAGAGAATTGAAGAGTAAAAGTGAGGAAACTTGTGGGTTGAGATACAGACAGCTTAGTAACTAAAGCAAAAGGCATGCGTTTGAGCAAAGCAAAGCAAAACAAGAAATTCATTTACCACTTCCCATGAGCAGGTAACTATCTCCAGGAAAACAGGGCCCTATGATATGTTATGGGGACTTAGGAAGGCAAATACCATCACTCTGTATGTCCCCTGCTTCCTCCTTCTTCCCCAACTACATATACTGAGCATGACACCATGTGGTATGGTGTCATGTTGGTCAGTTGGGTTCAGATGTCCTGCCTGTATCCCCTCATAAATTCTTGTGCCCCGCTCCCACCGTCCTCACTAGTGGGGTGGTGTGAGGAGAAGAAATGGCCTTGGCCTGTGTGTAAGCACTGCTCAGGAATAAGAAAAGTATTTCTGTATAATCAACACTGCTTCCAGCACAATTCCAAAGCATAGCCCCATACCAGCTACTTGAAGAAAACTCAGTCTACTGCTTCTAGAATCACCTCATTATTTCATCTTGGGTTGGAGAAGCAAGCAGTGGCTGAAGAAACTTTCTCTGAATGTCCTTTGAATGCAAACAGTAGATATATTTACAAGAAATAAAATTCACTAACAAGAACTGTCTATGGCTTTCTGGTAGTCACAGAATCACAGAATTAGTAAGGTCGGAAAAGACCATAGAGATCATCGAATCCAACCTATCACCTGCCACCTGTTACCTAACCTAACCTGTTGTCATCCTGCTACCAATAGCACACTATCCTATTACCTAGGTCATGGTGCTGAGTACAGCATCCAACCTTTTCTTAAACACTTCCAGGGATGGTGAATCCACCACCTCCTTGGGCAGCCCATTCCACTGAGAGATCACCCTCTCTGTGAAAAAGTTCCTCCTAATGTCCAGCCTAGATCTAACCTGACACAGTTTAAGACTGTCTTTTCATTCTATCACTGATAGCTGGAGAGAAGCGACCAACACCCACCTGGCTACAACTCACTTTCTCGCAGTTGTAGAGAGCAATAAGGTCTCCCCTCAGCCTCCTCCAGGCTAAACAACCCCAGCGGATATCAATGTATTTGTTAATGGAAATATGAACGAAACAGGTGAAAATTAATTTCTAAAACATAAACCAGATGAAGGTTGTTGTTTACAAAAATGCTTGTGATAGTGGAATGTCCTGTTTGAGAAAACAAACAAACTACCCACGAGTAAAGCTTTGTGTGAACAGCTGAAAGACCTCAGTTAAAATTCTGATAAATTTGTGCTGGCAGTAGTAAAGCAGCTAATATAATTCTGATAAATATGATTCTGAGCTGTTAAATATATTACTTATCCATGAGAGGGATTTATCAGCTTTTCTGCCTATAGTAAATAACTAATGAAAAATAATAAGAAAATTGGTATAATATCACTGTATCACTTAAGATTTTTCAGTTCTTATTAGCTTTCAGCCTGAATAGTACAGGCAATTATGTATGAGAATATAAAACTTATAAAATGTCAAAAAGGATTTGTTTTGTGGCCAGGAAATGTTTGATCTGGGCATTAAAGTAAAATTCTGCAGCAGGGAAGCATTTAGTTGCAGCAGGAAGTCCAAGAGTTTTTAGTGCAATTTAAAGCCAGTTGAGCTGTTTGCAAGGCACTGTAGGATGGAAATAATAATTCCCTTTGCTTTGTGTTAATGTACTACAAATAAGTATGGGCATCCTGAGCAGCCCTGGGGAACATGAAGAAGCACTGACTCTGTAACGCTGGGCTTAAATGCAATTTTTGCAGCAACTATGGCGAAATGTACAAATACTCTTAAAAAGAAACAAAACTATTTGATCAAACTTCTTGGAATCGTATGGGTCTCCAACTGAGAACCCATCAGATCTTTGCTCTCCTCGTACTTCTAACACTATAATTTGTTGCCATGGAGAATAAGAATAGTATATCAGATTCCTATGGTACTGTTTCACCATTTGGATGTTTTCTCTGTACCATGTTGAATGTCTCCTTTGAAATGATCAATAGAAAATGTGAATTGTGTGAACTGTGGTGGTGTAGCACAATATGCAGAATCCTATGAATGCCAGTGGGAATCTGCTGTGCAAAATGGGGAAATTTTATGCTCCTTAGACATGTTGTAAAATGCCAAAAGTGGGCTCTACTGTGCATTGGGTCTCATGTTTTCATATGAGAGGACATGTGACGTCTTCATACATTACTTCTTTCCATATTATCTAAGTGTGCAGTTCTGGTGGATGTAATCAAAGCCAAATTTTGTCTGGTTGGTGTTTATGCCACAGTTAATAAAAATTGCATGGTTCTCTTCAATTTCCTTGTGCCCATGTGCGGGAAAATGCTGTCAGGTTTAATGCTTGTATCTGTTCAAAGGAGTTGATGTCCTGTAAATATCTGTCTTGGTAGCCTGTGTTGTTGCCCATTAGAGCATTCTTATCCTTTATCTTGGTCCTGCACTGGTAAATTATCCACAGGACAAGCATCACTAATGGATAGAGGAGCAAATGGCTGCAAATAGTTGCTATGCTTTGGGTGTGCTTTTTTGTTTCTTACTGAAAACAGGTGTGGGAGGGGGTGTTGACACGCTTTAAGAAGGATGTGCATGAAATAAATGTGCAGACACAACTTGTGCTGGAAAACACAGTAATCCCTCAGATTTCATGGGGGGTTGGTTCAAGAAAGATGCCTCAATAAGCGAAATCTGCAAAGTAGCGGTAAATAAGGTAAAGTCGGGGAAAAAAAGACGCGATATATTGAAGCCACGAATGGTGAACCACAAAATATCAAGGGATTACTGTAATGCCAGTATCCCTTGTGCCACCTGTTCTGTTTAAAAGAGTAAATATGGGAGGCAAAACACATTTATTGATTTTTTTGCACTTGCAGCTGTATTTGGTGAGGATTTGGGATAACCACAAAAGCAAGCAGAAGCTACGTGTTTGCTTTATTAGCAGAAATGGGAGAGGCCCAATGGGAAAAGCTTAAGTTCTGTCCTCAGTCAGGCAGCCAATGCTGCTTTGCTGTTGCAGGGATTTTAGCTGCAACTCTTACAAGCAGTGGAATTACTGTCCATCTGTGAAAATGGTAATGGTGGAAGGTTTGGGAGACGGAAATACAATGGATTTCTTTCACCACAGGTTGAAGCAGCTGCTGTTCTGTAAAGACAAGGTCTGTAACTGATAACTCTCTTGCAAGAGCAGCTCTGGAGTGGTGATGCTACAAGCAGGTGTCAGTGCTGTGTTTTGTGGTGCTCACATCCAACAGTGACAGCCCCAGCAGACAAATATGCTCATTTAAAGAAATAAGCAGTTCATAGAAACAATATAATCTGTGATTTTAGGGCTGAAGCTCACTACAGATCTCCCAAATTTCCATTCAGTGTGTATCATTTGTTTTAGTTCAAAATTACAAGCCTGTGATGCTGTACTTAAACTGGAAAATAGAAGGACATAGTGAAGCCAAACACTTTTGTGGAAATCATATCACATTTCTGCCACTTCTAGCAGCAGAAGGGAGAAAGCAAAAAGTACATAGAGTAGATACTGAGTTATGATGTTTGACATACTACTGGAAAGCACATATGCTAATAAGCTTGGCTTAAGAATTTATGTGTACACCAGAACAGAGAAAGCAAAGATTTTATTTTTTATTAATGGAAATCTCATCACGTAAGTTATAAGTGACTTTCCTCCATCTAGTTACTGCTCTTTATGTTGTAGAAAGACAATGAAGGAAAGATGAAAATACCCAGCTTGCTTTTAATAGTTACTGAAAATATCTAGAAATGGCTTTTAAGAGTCGTGAAGTGAACAACATTGTTACTTAGATTTACGAACCAAATTTTTATATCATGTCCGATACTGGAATAAAGCTATTGAAAAACAGCAACCATTATATTCAGAGTCTCTTCTAGATATTGAATTTTACAATCCAAAGGAAGTTTTGCCTTTGGCTTCCATGTACATTACTAACAATTCCGTGGAGGGGAAGTCTGCAGTTTGTTGCCTTTCAATGAACTTAGCACTCAAAGGGAAAAAAAAAAAA
>WEKX01001219.1:0-27491 GCA_013390025.1 Pitta sordida | reverse complement strand
TGGGAGAAGAAACATTGTTAGGACTTTTAACAGGAAGTATTACAGTCTCATATAAGCTCTATATAGGTATGGAGTTAAAAGAGCTATGAGGTATTCAGAGAAGAAGTGAGTGCTGAAATTCCTAGTATTCTCATTAGGTTTTCTTGGCATGCCCATAAGAGTTATTCCATTTAAGGCAGGTAAAATGATCACAGTGATAAGGAAGACTTCTGCTGTTATTGAAAAGGGTAAGACAAATCATGGCACTAACAAGCAGTAGGCATTGGTATGGTTACAAGCTACTTACCCAGAAGAGTTCCTGTGGAGGAATGAAGGCTGAGTCATCTGGGAGAGTACATGGAATAGAGCGATAGATCTAGGAGCTAGCAAGGTGTGGAATAGATAGGCTCTGTTTCAGGAATTAGGATACATCATCTATTAATGTATTGTAAATAATGAAAATTATAACACCTATTTTTAGACAAAGGGATTTTAATTGTGAGTTGGGAAGTACAATACAACCCAGAAAAATAAAGACATTTTTTAAAATGCAAAGTTACTGAAATTGAGTTCTTTGATATAAACCACATTTATTAATCTTTCAACTCCATTCACTTCAATGAACTCTTTGTTGAGCAACTTTGAGACAGATTGGTTAATAAGATTAAAATATTAATATAAATCCAGCTATTTATAACCAAAGTTTAGTGATGCATTTTGTTTGGAAATGCTTGTTTGGAATCATTCTTGTCGTTTAGATGAGGAATTGTTAATGCTTTACTCCCAACTCTGAATATCTCCATTTCTTTCCCAATGTGATTATGCTCATTATAATCACACAGAAGTACTTTTGTAAACTTCATTAATAACGACAAAAGAAAAGGATTATGGGTTGCAAAAGCAGTGGCAGCCTTAAGATTTGCTGCCTTGAATACCTTGTTGATAGTTTCTGTGTTCTTCGTAGATGCACTGCTTGCTTATTTGTAAGGCTGAAGTGAACGCTGCTTGTATACAGAGAATAAATGTGTGCAAGTAGAAACAAGTTAAAGGAAAATAAACATAGCCTGTAATTTAAAGGTGTAAAAGAAAGCAAGAGAACATAAAATAATATATTCCAATCTGGAATGATTTGCCTTTTAACCATAAGCTCTCATGTATTGCAGTGAGCGAAGTGCTAAAACTAGGAGTGGTTGCAGCTCTGTTTCATTGACTTGGTGTTCAACCTCTAAAAGAATTCAAGGGATAGTACATATCTTTACTTTTAAATTACAAGCCCATGTAAGAGAGAACCTACTTTCCAGTGTGAAGGCAGTCCTTTTAGATGTTCAATCAAATGGTTTCTAGCTTTACAATGAATTATATGAAGTGCATTTAGGAGCTGTAATTAAAGCATTCTTTCAGATAATTAATAGGGCTCAAATAAATGTAACTCACATTTTTACATTTCTTCCAAAATCTAGAAAAAAAGAAAATATCAAAGGAAACTGGAAGTTACAAGTCTGCATTCCCAGAATTGCAAGGAGAGAATAGATTTTTTTTTTGAGACTGAGGATGTGCCAGCCTCACTGATGTTTGTCCAGCTGAAAAAAGAATAAATTTCATAAAATTTCTTAGAAATTCAAAATCCCTTATGAATGCTAGTTTAATGGAGAAAACCTCAAGGAAGCACACCTCATGTAGCATATGTACTAATACAAAAACATGAAAAAACAGCCACATGTTTGAGAAGTGAGTGTCGTGAAATACTGTAATCCCCCACTACTTTGCAGTTCACCATTCATGGCTTCAATACATCACAGGTTTCTTTTCGCATCTTTACTGTATTTACAGCTACTTTGTGGATTTCATTTATCGGGGCATCTTTCTGGAACTGACCCCCTGCAATATTTGAGGGACTGCTATAATTGCATAGTTCTTTAGGAAGTATAATTTCTTGTGCTGATATTGTCATATAAATTCTGTTTATTCATCTCTTTCAGGATCTGGTGGGTGGTCCCCGCTGGAGTCAAATGAGCAGCAGTGGCTTCAGGTTGATCTGGGGGACAGAGTGGAGATTGTGGCGGTTGCTACACAGGGCAGGTATGGGAGCTCGGACTGGGTAACCAGTTACACTCTGATGTTCAGCGACACTGGACGCAACTGGAAACAGTACAGACAAGACGACACCATCTGGGTAGGTCTGAATTAGGAATGCCTTTGCCCCAGACCTTTCTGGTTCAGGCTTATTTTGGCATTTGGACAAACAACTTCAGTTCCACATCAGAGGAATGCTGCAGTGCTGAAAGAGCAGATCCGAGGGTCTCCATGGGGCGTTTTGATCTAAATGAAATATGCCACCAAGTGTGTAATTCGAGTTTAGGCCCTCAGGACTACATTGTTTTATAGACTATGAGGATGCTCAGGACACTCAAAATGTCCTGCATGTTTCTATGCCTGATTGGCTTTGATTCAGGCATACCAGGGTAAATGGGGCTAATCACCTTGCTGCTTTCTCCAGGAAATATGGAAATTAATCCTATGTCTTGTACACATTTGTCCAGAACAACAAAGCTCACGCTGGGACAGGTGGGTGGTAAATTGCTCCTCAGCTGGAGAAGACTGGACCTGCAGCATCAGTTGGGGGATGATTTAGCAGATACACTGAAAATGCTCAAGGCTTTTCCTAATATTGTAATATTTTGACACTTGCTGTGTCACGAGTTGTGTGACCATGCCAGGCGCTGTTGGTAGGAGTGCATGGGGTAGCAGTACCACTACCACAGGTGTGGAGAAAGAAGTTTACAAGTCTTCCTTTCATACAAATAGTATCAATTGTTAATGGGTTGGTAAGAAATAATAGCATCCTTTCTGTGTAGTTCTGAGGACCAACAGCTCTGATGACATGGCAATATATGGTGGTAAAAGAAACCGATTCTTCGTGNTTTCTGTGTAGTTCTGAGGACCAACAGCCCTGATGACATGGTAAAAGAAACAGATTCTTCATGAAAAAAAAAAGGAGCACATTGAGGGTAACCAAAATACAAAGGGAGCATGCTAAGGGCAACCAAGTTGACACCTTGATTAAATGCTGTGTCAATAAAAGCATATTTTGCTTCCAGAATATAATGACTGCAAATGATGAGAGCTGGGGTGCAGCAGGAAGAGGGGAGAAGGGCTGCTTAATTTTTCCCTGAACATACTGCAGATACGGGGACGCAGATACAGGGAGGTTAACTTCTATGGTTATAAAATCCATTTCGATGTCACTGTCTTTGTTTTATCATGATTCGATTTAGGGGAAACTAACGAAATCCTTCTTCCTTTAGGAAAGCAACTTTGACCCTAAATCATAAAGTTGTGAAGTGCTTCACCTGTCACTTAAAATGTTAGGCTGTCTTTGCTTCATGTACTTATACTTTAAAAAATATATATATCTAAAAGCAGTGGAATTTCATTTTAGACTGAATATAATGATCGTTTAATCTGTCTCTTGACTACCACTCTTGGGAATCAGAAATCCATAGCAGATATTTTTGCAGATTGGGTGTCAGTTGTTTCTTTGCCTGAAAATATTATGTGGCTGGTTAAAATTTTATATTAAGAAAAATTAATTTTTTATTATATGTCAAACTTTTTATCCTTTTGTTTTTGGGAGCGCTTGAACTTTTATTTTCTTTTGTATTTTTTTTTTCTTGAAGGAAACTTTGAAAAGAAAATGCATAGTATTTACCATAGCAAATCTTCATGTCCTAAGGATCTAATTTATGAGTTTCTGATCTGGCACATAATATTGCACACGAGAACAAGAACAAACCTAGCAGGCATTTAATGGCAAATTAGGATTTATGAAAAACCCTAACTCTCTTGTTTTACTAGAGTGCTCAAGCATGAAGTTGATTTGGGGCAGATCCTGACATGAGTTCTAAAATTTCAGCAGGTCTGGAAAGTTTTTTATGAGTTATTTTTTGTACATATTTCTAATGGAAACCGCTACAGCCTACAGAGGATAATTTTCTGTAATTGGGGGAAAATGAAATAGAATTTAGTTTTTGGAAATGGTAACTCTGAGAGAGGATTTGGATAGTTTTCCCCTCCAACTGGTTTCTAGGAGTCACACTGACCATGTGAGCCAGTAATATAATTCCAGTCCAGAAGAACGATTTGCTCCAGAGTGCTTGAAGGATTTGTTAGTATGCATCGCCAAACTTTACTGGTGGAAATATCTGATAATGGAAATCCAAGTGGGCTCATTTGACATTTCATTAGACACTTCAATCCACCTAAACTGGCAAGTCTCATTAACACTTAGGAGTATGTCTGCCCATGGAATTAATGAAGATCAAGAATTCCTTCTGTACAATTTTTATTCTAACTAAAGAGAAAGTTGATTTTTTTTTCCCCTAGCACTTTTGGATTTGCTTCACTGAATTAAATTAGATCTAGAGAGCCATTTAGAGCACAACGAGGAAAACCAAAGAGGCTTTCAGAAGCATGTATAGAATTATAATTTCAAATTTTGCAATGTTTGTCTTTTATTGGCAATTATCCTTTCCTTAGTTTGATTTTTTTTTTTTCAAACTAAGAAGAAATGTAGAAGTGTGCTATCCAACTGAATGCTGAAAATTTTTTCAAACCCTTGGATGAAATGTCTGGCTGTCGAATAGCTTTAAGGGAAGTTCTGCATTGCACACCTCTAAGAAAGAGCCATTGCCCTTGAGCTAAGGCAAGACTGTGGAGTGAACAATTTCATATGACCAGGAAAGCAACACCCTGGGGTAGCCTCCGATGTCACAATCTGTGACAGTGTACGCTGTACTAATCTGTCATAAGTTTGGTAGTTTCAGATTTAAGAATCTGTATTTGTGCTGGTTTTGGTTCAGTGATGGTTTTTGCTCAGCAATAATGAAAACATCCCTAAATTGTCAAGACTGTTTCCAGCATAACCCCCAAAAAGAGCCCCATACCAGCTACTCTGAAGAAAATTGACAGCTAAACCCAGCACACTATCCTATTCTTTCTCGGGGGGCGGGTGTGCAGGGTGGTCTGTCAAAGCAGAATTTAAGGTGTGGTTTCGTTGCAAGGTGGCAAATTATCATGTTACCTCTCATCCACAGGGAGTGGAGGGGATAAAACCTAAATTATTGTGGAAAATTTGTCACATCAGTAATCTCAGGTTGGAAACATATTCTCACTGCTGGCTTTAACTTTGAAGCTTTTTTCTCTGTTCTTAGCACAGGATTTTTGTATACTCTATGTCACTCAAAACTGAACTTTTTAAAGTTTTTTTTTTTTTTAATAGCTAAAAGGGCTAGAAGTTTATCTACTTGATTGCTTTTTTGTTTCAGAAAGCTGTGCTTTTCCTAACTAAGAGGTGGCCAGCATAGACTCATGGGTCAGATGGGGCTGTGAAATCTGAATCACTATTGTGTCAAAATCATTAGATGACATCTGCCCTGTCAGTATAAAGTGCCAGTGTGCACAGATTCACTAGTATATTTTCTTCTTTAATAAGGCTAGGTGGAAGCTGTGCTTTGCTGTATGCATACTAGTGAAAGTCTCACACCAATTGCTCATTGGTGACAACTTGTCATTCACTTGCAGGTGCTGAAGGGGGAGATTACGTATCAGGATAAAATAGTCTGGTCATTTTGGCTTTTTTTCTGAAGGCAGTATAGCTGTGTGGAGAGCAACTACACAGAGTGATAATATACTGAATTGCTGAAACGAAAGGGGCATTCGCTTGGGAGTTGGACTAGATGATCCTGTGGGTCCCTTCCAACTCAGAATAACCTGTGAACCTGTGTAAAAACTGCGTGGGTTTCAAGGCAAGTATTTGACGTCAAGTAGAAATTTGAGATCTCACTTTGTTTTAATGGGTTTGCTTTCCAGCAAGTGAAAGCAGGGTGTTGAAATGCCTTCTCCACCATGTCTGTTAAACTAAAACTCTCAGAAATTCATAATCTTTACTCAACCCAAATCAGATTTGATCTGCATTTTTCTCCCAACCCGTTTGCATGACCCAGAGAGTATTCCCAGTTGGCAGAACTGCAGTGCTCTCTAGCCCACTGGCCTTTCCTCACTGCGTGTCACAGGCCACTGGCCACACTCGATGGGGACAGCAGGCTTTAGTAGTGGTTTTAATAATCCTCAAGGAAATTTGCCCAGATTAAATTTTTTCCAAATAATATCTTCACAAATGTTTAGTGCTCCATATTGCAAGTAGTGCGTCTGAAGAGTTGTTTCCAGCCATTTGGGTATAGATTTTGTCCACTCAGATGACATATGTGTCTTTCAGTGCATCTGAGACTGGGCTGCATAAATTCTTTATGGGGCCACTGATAAAACAGATGCTTGCACACCAGCATATATGGCATATCAATAGTAAAAATGCCTTTCTCTTTATAGAGATTACAAGGCTTATTATCCTCCTCTCATGGCATGCATACAGCTCCCATCAACTTCACTGTTAATGAGCTCTGCACAGACAGATCGCGAGGAGAATCAGAAAACCTCTTAAGTTTTCACTCAGCCTGTGTTTATGATGTTAGTAAATTCTGCAGCTGGAGTTGAAGACAAGACAGATTAGCCATTTAAAACCAATTTTCCAACCCCATTTGTATTTAAATAATCTTGTTACAAAAGGACTCTGTGGTTCAGAGCAAACTAGACTTATAATTATATTTTCAATACGGATAAATCAGCTATGTGTGGACACACTAACTATTGATTGGGAGACGTAAAACATAAATCTTATTGCTTGTAACAAGAAAATGATTTTTCAGTGTTTTTAAGTGTTGAATAATTCAGAATTTGCTTTACCTGCATACACATCACAGATTGAGTCAGTCCAAATAGTGTATTTTACTGGGAAAGAAGTGTGGGTTGTGATACAATGCTATTTCATTTTAGATAGCAATTTTTATGCTATCTACATTGAAAAATACTTTACAAAGCTGAAAAATGCAATTATACAGGAAGGCACAAAGGAGGGGGGATGAAACAGGCATAGATGTATGCAACAAAAAGAGATGTTCTTTATACAAAGTTTTGAAAGATGAATGGGAAGTTGCAGAACTGGAGATAAAGGGAGGCTGCTCTGACTGGGAGAGAAGGCTTTTACATTAGAACAATGAATCTGTGCAGAAAGCCTATGGAGGGAGAAAATGGCATAGGTAGCATAGAGATAGTTCATACTCCATGCAAACACGTACATGTACTTGTGCATATTAAGCAGAAGTTTGTAGCTGATTGTTGTTTGGTGAAGCATCTTACACATCTGCTGTCCACTACACATGGAAGGCAGAAGACAGCTCCAGGTGGAAGGGGGGCTGTGAGCCCTAAGCCCAAAACTGGATCCCAAAATCCGAAGTGCTTCTCTCATGTTGGACCATGCCACTTTAGTCATGTGAGGTGTAAAGCAGAGCTTCCCCCATGGCAAAGTACCACAAGGCCAGTCTTGCTTCTTGCAGGTGCAAGGATGCTGTGAGGGCTGGAGAGCTGACAGGAGACTGAGAATGCAATAGCAACATGGAATTCTCAGAGGAGCAGGAACAGTATTTAATGGAGATGATAAAGATCCCTTGAATCCTCTTTCATCAAGAAATTTCTTACTTGTATGTGTGAGGTTTTGCTGAACCAGAGGCTTTTATAATGAAATCTAGAGGAGGGTCACTCTTAATTGGCTTATAAATCTACAGAGGTGCTGTAAACTTTCCCATTTCCACCCTAGCTGGATAATGACTCTGGAACTGTTTTTGTGAGTTAATTATTGTGAACATAGTTAGAATATTAATCTTCATGTCAGATTTATAGTTGTGCTAATTTATTCTAAATCATCTTCTAGCTCTTAGTCCTAAGGCCCTCCAAGCAAGGCAAAATTCTACATGTAGCAATGAGAAGTCCTACACTGTTTGCTTGGATTAGAGAATATGTTTCTCCTTGGCTTGTTATAATGCTTCCTGCTGTACTGGTATTAAGATATGTTTACTCTCCTTTATGCAGAGTAATTATAGCCAGCCAAATGGGTGTTAAATAGTAAGCATCTATGGATTATTTTCTTTTCCATCACCTTTGCTGTAAGAAGAAAAGAAGAAAAAAAAAAGCTAATTGCTACTTGCAATTAGGAATGAAGGAAGCAATTCAGTCTTGCTGCAGGGAAGCAAGGCTTTCCAGAAGTTTTCATTGCCTTTCCTGTAAGAGCTATGTTATTTCAGGTTTTGAAGGAACAACCGTTATCCGTTTGTTGTATTTAGGACCGTTCTGAAATAAGACTACCTGATTCTGAGATGCTGTTTGGATGTTATTAATTAGCTTCTAATTCTGGTTTAGTTTACCAAGCTGGCTGCAAACATGGCCTCCTGAGTATATTCTTGGGAAATTTGTCTTGATACTGCCAGGGCAGTTCTTCCATTGGGAGGATAATTCAACATGTCAGTATATCTGTTTTTGCTAAGTGCACTCTGTATGGATTTATGTCTGAATAAAATAGATACACTTAGATAGCAAATTACCCTTTACTATTGAGATACTGGAGTTAGCCTTAAGCTAACTGGATTTTGTATTGTTTTGGATTTTGGTGACCTTACTCTGTGCTGTTATAGTTGGTTAAGTGTAGAGTGATACCAAGGTGGAGTCTAGAGAATTTAATGTTGATACTAACATGTGATATCCATCAGTTGTGTTCTGGATTTGGGTATTGTAGTTCTGTTTTATAGTTTGTTGACACTGGGAGGCTTTCTAAACATCTAAAGTGTGTGTTGTACATCCTTTGTGTCAGACCTCTGTTTTCCTTGTTGTCTATGGGCACAGATGGTCATGCTGCAATACAGAGCTGGTCCACAGTTACTCAGCTCTCCTTGCTGAGTCCTTCACACGCAGGAGTGTTTGTATGCCAGTCAGAATATACGTGTGCATGGAGAAAAAATCTTTCTGTTAGCAATATGTATCTATTAATGGTAATACTTGCAAGTTCCATATGCTCAGCAGATGCTTCTTAGTGCTTTCTCATTTGAACTTGAACATTGGTAGGTAGATTTCCTTGCTTTTAATTAGTGTTGCAGATTTATATATAAATTCAGGCTTTTATGTTCATCCAGTATGTGATCCTTCATAAACACTCTCTTGTATCTTTAAATTTTCTAACTTCAGCTCATTTTTTGTTACAAGCTCAGAAGCACACTACCAAACCCATGGATGATTTATGCTGAAGAATATTTGAAGCTTGTGCGCTGATATGTGTAGCCCTTTCTTGGTTTTGTTTCCTCTGGAAAAAAAATCAAAACTCTTATTTTTTGTTTTGAGAGTAGGTTTATAATGTCTAAGCAGAGTTAGATACATTCCCAAGTTTCTTACTGCATCACTGCAGACAGCTCAAATGGGAAGCTGTAGAGAGCCCATCCTGTTAATGAATTACACCCAAGAAACCATAACAAAGTTCAGTCAGCCAAAGCTATCCCTGTAGAATGATTTTGGAAATTTCAAGTAGTTATGATTTGTATAGCAGTCACATAGTTCATGACTGACACATTTACAGGTAGCAACTTCTTGTTGGCAGTAAATCTCAAGATTTACTATGAGAGTAAGGAGAAAGCATGCTCTCCTATCCTACTGTCTCCAGAACCTGTTAGATTCATGAAAATATGCACAAAGAATGGAAAGATAGTCACCCTCTGAGAAACTGGTTCTTTGAAATCTGAAGGTCATGTCTAGTAGCTTCTGAGTGTGCAGCTGAATTTCCTTGTAGGAGATGGGGAAATTTGTAGAAACTGTTGGAATGAAAAAGGCATGTTCACAACTTCTCCCTTCATGCTCTTTCTTTCTGAACGTCACCCCCCACTCCCTCCACGCCCCTTCTCCTTCTTTCTCTCATTTTACTTTTGCCCTTAACTACTCTTCTATCCCACTGGACAGGACCACAATAGACTGCTTTTGTTTTGGTTGCTTCTCCTACTTGACTATATATTACAGTGAAGAGGATAGAAAAGATTAACCTGGATAGCCTTTACTTGCCAGTAAAATCCAGAGGGATGTTTAATTTCTTGGAAAATTATCAAGTGAAAACAGATCTAAAGACAGTTACAGGGGTTTTAAAAGTTCTTAATACACGTATCTCCTTTTTAGCAGGACCACTTTTTGTTACCTCTATAAGCAAATAGTAACTGCTTTGGACAACGCTTTCTAAAATTGGTGAGGTTATTCAGGTACAAGTAACTACTCATCTGAATGAAGATTTTAGCCTGTGATCTGGCAAACATATGGGCACTTAACTCATGCATTTACATTTGCAGAATGAGCCATGAAGCATAGCAATTTAGAAATGAGGAAATCTGAAATGTTGATTCCACATAATGCTATAATAAAACTTCCAGTGGTGCCAGGATTCCATCCCACACCTGTAATTAGGCACTGAACATAACATATTGTGGAGTAGGGGCTCTGCAATTACGTGCTTGCTCAGCTTGAATGTTACTTACTTAGTTTTCTCATTTACTTTGAAGATTTCCCCCCCCACCCCCTGGAAAACTGTTTCTCTGCCAATTTTTTCATCTTGAGGGGCTTTTTTTTTGCCTGCATTTTGTGGATGGCCAGAGTCATCAGAAGCAAATGCATATCTCCAGTGTGATTTTTAAAACAAACTGCAGCAGCAGCACATTGCCATGAAATAAGACCTTGACTTCACACTATCCTTCACCTAACTTTGTTTCTTCTTTTCCCTCTACGAGGCTGGAGGTCAGCTTTTAATGCTTAGCCTTAGTATTTGAAGGCTTATAATGGTAGCAGTGTTTATAATCCACGGACGTTGTTTGGTTATAGCCCTGTAAAATATGTATGCTATTTCAGCATGAGAAATATGTGCATGTGGTTATGCATACATCATTATAAAGGTTAACAGAGATGGTGATCTGCAAGGAATATTCATATGAAATTAAAGTCTCACAGATATTTAAGGCAGGTTTTTAAGAGTTATTAGCAAATATGCAGGGCATTTGTGTGCGTGTAAAAATAAATTCATAGGACAGTGGAGAAGCACATCTGAGACACAGGGAAGGCAGAATTTCAGGTGGCATTCATCCAGCCATATCTGCAAGAGTGCAACTATGATGATTTATAATTACTGGGACAAAAATAACAATGATTCTACTGCCACATTTTTACCATAGCCTTGGGAGTATAAGTAATTATGTGATGATCAGTTGATTCTGCATATTCACAAATTTAGCTATTTATCATAATTGGTTTAGTCCCTTGGAATTAGTCCAGACTTTTACTTCATACACTGGGTTGTAAAAGGCAGGTTGAAGGAAGCAAGTTTCCTCTAGCTTCATACACCAAATCAAATTCTAATCTATACTAACAGAATACTTATTATCAATTGCAATGGTTGTTTATCCTTTCAAGTTTTAAAAAAGCAATGAACAAAAAGTAGCAACAAATCAAACCTTCACACAGAAGGCCACCTATGTTTCCTCTTTGGAGATGCTCTTAGTGGGTATCTAAAAATGAACCAATTCACACTTCAAAACACCCCTTTTCTGCATTTTGTCTGCATAAAAGGTGGGTGTTCGGTGGTCAAATCAGATTGAATTTGGGGGCTCCAGGTTTCAGGACCGCACAAGCCTTTTGCTGGTTAACTCCATCCTAATGTGGCAATAATATGGGGGTGAGGGTCTTGTCAAGGCCCGTGAAGCCTGTCGGCTGTATCCTACAGGATATAGCCTGTGAAGCCTGTATCTGTGAAGATAGGCAGCTCATGTATATGCTAATAAGCCATGCCCATCGCCCTGTTCCCTGCAGCCCCGGAGCACTGTGGGGCATTCCTGGCACTGCCGTGCCCTCTGACAGGGCAGGGGAGCAAAGGGAATTTCTTCTGTCCCTGCTTTGCCCGTGGAATCCCTGGGGTGGCTGCACCGCTGCAAGCCATGGAGTTTCTGGGACTCGTGGGGCTCCATCCACCCTGACGCTGAAATGGTTCATGTTAGATATCAGGCAGATTTGCAGATTTGAATGAAAGTGCCTGCATCAAGACAGCAGCCAATTGGGGATTTGGCAAAAAAGGCAAAATGTGTTTAAACCTGGGGGTGCAGGGCTCGGGGCGCTTAGGGCTCAGAGGGGAGTATCCGGTTGTTCATTCTCCCACCCTCAAGCAGTGCTGGCCCCAGCCTGACCCAGAGCTGAGCTGACCTGAGCGGCGGCAATGCCAGCCCAAGCCTGAGCCAAGCCGATATTTCACATTAGGTATCAGGCAGATTTGCCTGGTGCTGCTGGAAAGTGGAGGCGGCATTTGTGCCTGCCCGCAACTGGGACTGGCTGCCCCTGTGCCACTCCCGTTTGCAAGCGAGCCTGGTGCCTAGTCTCACTTGCAAGTGGAGGTGGCATTCATGCCTGCCCGCAGTGGGTATCGGGCAGCCTCATGCTGCATCTCTTTGCAAGTCCAGCGTCCGGTTCCTGCTGGAAATCTGGTTCTTGCTGTGGCTCTGGGGCCTTTGTAAGGAAGCTGAGCCAGAAGGAAAAGTGAGGTGACAACTCCAAAGGGCAGGAGCTGGGCGGGCTGCATGCACTGCTGCCGCTCACAGCCCTGCCTCCTTCTCCCACCCTTCCTGCCACAAGAGGTGGCCCGTGGCCCCCTTGCTGCCACAAGGCAGAGGGGCTTGGGGGTTGCTGTGTGCCACTGCCACCAACAGCAGAGGGTTGGGGGTCTGGGTTCTGCCCCCATGTTATTGGCCCAGGAGATCAATGGTCGCCACCCTGTGCTATGGGTAGTAGGATCTGGACCTGGGACAGGCAGCAGCGATGGCTCCCGCAGCCCAGTGGAGGGAGACCTGCCACAGCCCCCTGGCAGGTGGCTGTCACAAAGCGTTGACCCCATGTAACTTTTACAACACGCATAAGGGAGAGACTCTGGGTGATCCCCGAGCGAGCTGCCCCATTCTGTGTGGCGTGGCAGTCCCGCCCCTCCATGCAGGCCAGTCGCACCCTGTGGGGCAGCAGAGACACTCTGAACATGCACAGAGGAGGAGCCGCCTCGAAGAATCGAGGTGCCTTCATGGAACATAAGCTCATGAAGGTCTGACGCCGTGATAGGTGATCCATGAAGTACTGAGGGATTACTGTATTCGCATTCAAGCAAATCTTGATGATTTCATAGCCTCCAAAGCCCTTGTTATTTATTAAGCCAGTTTATCTTTTTTGATGGCTTTGTAGCTGCCTAAAGGTATTTTGTTCCAAGGCCTCTATCCTTCCCAAAAGAATAAAACTAAAAGCAGCATGGGGTTGGGGGTGAAAAGAAAGAAACATGCTAAAGAAGAAGTGGTGAATGTCCAGGTACACAGCCAAATTAGTGGATATTAATACACAATCAAACATTAAGTAGAACACCAATTTTGCCACTGTTTTCTCTAACATACCAAGTAGCTAGAATCCTCTTGCTGCCTCCTAAGGACCCTTATGCATTGAGGCACAAAACTTAGTCCAGCATCAAGTGGTCCTAGAAGGTTTATTTGTCTGGGCACCAATGACCACAGTGATAAACAAAACATCACAATGTCACAGTAGCAGTGCAGTCAGTCCTACATATCTAGCAGCCATAAAGAGTGAGCCATGGCCTGTCTTTTATCAGTTTGTCTTAAATCCCATAATTAGGCATGTTTCTTTACCATATGTTAATCACTACCTTCCTGACCCAATTATATCTGCTAGCTTTCCGGCGCATGGTTATATAAATGGGTTCACTGTATTTCAGATGGCAAATAAACTGAACCTTCTCCATGTTCTTAAAAGCTGGCTGAAGGCTGGAATTGCAGCATTTATATTGTTCAAATCACAGTTTTTTCATCTCTGTGTAGCTATATACTTCTTGCTACCTTGGGTCATTCTTCTAGATCTTGGTATGCCTTGGACCTCCCTCAGGGATAAAAGCACAGCTGATCAACACCAAATGCTTCATCTCCTGAGGTTTGCCCATGAATGCCTTTGGCCAGGGCTGCATTCGCGTTTCCTCTTGTTTTTTGATCTTCTGTTCCAGTGAACCAGAAAGAAATTACTCTTCTAATTGAGAGAAATGGTGAAACGTTCTTCAGATGAAATGCAGAGCTGAACCTGGGTCCTTCACTTCCAAATGAGCACAGGTGTTTCATTCCCAAGGTACTTGTTTCTTGTTGTCGCATTCTTTTCTGGCAAATTCCATTTGTAAGGGTGTAAAAGGGCACTGGTAGCATTAGAGACCACTAGATGTTTAGTACAACATTAGCAGCAGCAATGTATCTGACTGCACAGACTTTCCCTGGTCTGGGCATCCAGAGAAACAGGGCTATAGGAAATGGGGGAACCTTTGTGTCAAATGGTCCATGGTTCAATTTCCTGGGTCAACCAGATGCCTTTGAAATTCAAAACCTAAACTTCTTTCAATTCTAAAGGTCTCAGGAAAGCATCTGCTCAAATTCTTTCAGGAGTCTTTAGATGAATCTAGTTTTATGGCTACATAAATTGGGGGGGGCAGTGGTAGAAGGGACTCTGTTCCACTGCAAAATACATAACTGAAATGAAATGGCAGTAGACTTGGGCAGATCGATACCACTCTTCTGTGCAATTTTTAAAAACCAAAGTTGCAGCAGAAAAGCCAGTTATTGCAGTGCTACTTAATTCATTTAGCAATAGAGTGCATTGATTGATATTGTCATAAATAACAAACGGCTTCATCTGTGCCCCCTCACCGCCCTATCATATTACACATACAGGCTAAGATGAAAAAACAGCTACAGCCCTTCTGAGCCTCAGGCTAACAAGCCTTATTGATTGCACTTGTCGTGAGTAATCTAAAGCTAAAAGATAGCAGCCCATAGGATTTGTATATAAGCATCATGAGCCAGGTTTGAACCCACCCTATTTTCTATGTGGGTAGTGCCTGGAGAAGCTAGGCTGATGTCTAGGCAGCTGACACGTTTCACTGGAAACAAGTGCAAACACAAGAGTCACGTTCTGAGCAGTGATTGGCAAAATCAATCTTAATTAGGCTGCAAATATTCAAGGCCACTTCTAAACCTGAGCCATTTTGTTGATCCCCTTTAATTATGTATTCAAATCAAAATGACACCCTGAGCTATTATCCTGCTTGTTAAACCCACTCAGTCACTTGTTGTCTGAGCAAATGCATCTACATTTCACTAAGCCGCATAAATGGTTGCCTCTGTCAGTCTCTACGCTGTGGGAGCTGCAGCTGTGTCCTTCAACACCTTGGATTCCAGAGCTCACTGCAAAATTTTTGGGGATACTTTGTGCAAATTGACTTTGCACTCAGAGCATCCTGTACTGTCAGCTGGCCTTTTCTTCTGTGGGACTTCATAGGCACCTCCTTTCTGTGTGGAAGATCAGAGCATTTTAGAAGTATGTATAAGGGAACAAAGAACATTTCTTTTATTTGTTTCTATATTTTTATCTTAAATATGAACTGCCCCTCAGGAGACTGCTCATTGCTTTCACTTCCCAGGAAAAGGCAGACGGCATTTTAGAGGCGGGACCTTAGTTGCTTGAGTTTACTAATTAGCAGAGCTGACACTCAGGAACAAGAATGGAGCAAAGGCTGCTTAATCAGTGTGCTCTTTGGGGTTAATTCCTTGTTGTAGACATGACCTTTTCTTTAAAAATCTGCTGCAGACACAGATTTCTTGGGCCTCTGTGGCATGCCAAGGTGTGAGATGGTCAGTGACACTGAGCAAAACACTTGAGCTAGCATAAAATTCCCCCAACTTGCATATGGTTGAGATAGCAGGTGGAACAGGAAAGCAATAATAAAGCTATTAAAACCATATTCATAATATATTGATTTTTTTAAAGAGGGATGAGCAGAATATTTTGAGGCAAGGCACTATGCTCCTGGGGTTGCTCATTCAATAAAAAGCTAAACTATATTGAAAAATGAAAGCTAGTTAATTTTCAAGTGTTAAAATAGGTGCTATTGGGGGCACAGTGAAGGTTATGCCAGTGAAGGTGTTTGATTCACATGGAGATCAGCAATTTCAGTGTTTATTTAGATCAATGAGTCATCTTCCCTGCGTATGGAGTTTATTCTGTAGAACCTGTCCCTCTTTCTTTCACCTTTACTTTCTAATTTACTTTTTTCGTCACACTCTTCAATGTAACGTTGCTGCTTCTATTATTTTGTCAATCTTGCAGTTTTGCTGGATGTAATTTCTTCACATACTATTTGTTGTAGTATTTTTATTGACTTTTATAGCACAGGTTTTGTTGCCACTTAGCTAATAAACATTAATGTAGTGCATACAAAAATATAGTTCACTACTTACTCTGATAAGTAGCAAAGGGAATACTTTGGTACCATTTCTGTAAGAAATACCGTGAAAAAATATTTGAGGAATAAAAACCAACCAAAAAAAAAATCTCAATTTCATCAAGCTTAGTTTTCTAAAAGTCACTGTATCCTACTTTTGCTAAAGGACACAGCCATATCTAGAGATGAGTTTTTTTAGTTTTCCTTTGACTTTAGGATACAACTGAAAATTCTGGTCCACTACTGTTCTCAAAATGAAAGCTGCAAGTACGGCTTTTATTTGTATCTATTGTAGATGACCTTGGGACTCATTCTGCCACCCCAAGGGGCATTTCCAGCATTAATTAGTCCTTATATACTGAAATTTTCTAGCAATACTTGAGGCAGTTCTGGCTGCTACACAGGAAGCAAAACTTTAAAGGACTCTTTGGAAGTACATAATGAATAATGCTAGCAATGTGCGAATATGTCATAGAGTAGTTTGAATTTGCTTTCTTGAGGCATTAGTAATAGCTTGAGTTTTGGTTGCTCCACTGTCTGTTCTGATCCCTGGTGGCTTTGTCACTATTATAAGCTAACACCAGTGATATGCAATTTTTTTAAGCTGCTCTCATCATGGAAACCATTCGTACTGAGTGAGACATAGTGAACTTCCTTCAGCAAGTAGCCTTGTTGAGGAATACATTCAGTGCAGGTATTCAGTGTGCAGCTGCAGTGTGAGCTACAGGTTGAGCTCCGGGTAGCAGAAGTCTGAGGCAAGACGCGGGGAACTGCTGACCCTTTCCATAAAAAAGGGCACAGGAACCTGTGGCCGGGCCAGGGGACCAGACACTTGGAGAAATGGCAGGAGCCAAGGGCTCCAGACTTGGTGCTGAGACTGTGGGGGTATAAAAGCACAGGGTTTCCTCTGTTCAGGGTCCCACCTTGGAGGCACAAGCTCGAGCTGTTATTTAGGTACTTAGCTATTGCACCAAGATTATGTTATTTTAAGAGCCAGTAAGGAAACCTAGTCTGACTGTGTGAGTGTGGGATGTGTAGCTGAGAAGGGGCCTTGGTCCCAGCTTGAGTGGTACAAGTGTGACTGCCAGAGTGGCTCCTGGATGGTCAGACAGGGAATTTAATTCCTTAACATCCAGGCTTAAGAGATGAACTTGGAGGAAGAAGGCAGTTGTACATTGGTGCATGCAGTGTTTGCTGATAGGTTGGACTTGATGATCTCTATGGTCTTTTCCAACCTTAGTAATTCTGTGATTCTGTGAATACACAGCCCCAAAGAATTCTATTGTATGCATGGATGCTTACAAGGTCTTTAAAAGTCTATTGTAAATTGGTATTAGGTTTTCGTCTACGTATTTAATTTTCTGGGCAGAGAAAAAAGCTTTATTTCACTTTTTTAATACATAATATAGTTGTATAGTAAGGTTTATGCTTTTGGGCTGCAAATGTTGCAGGAGTTTGGTCCTTTTTTTAATTTAAAATTAAAGGGAGAAGAAAAAGGATTTGTTCAGCTGATAAAATATTAGCACTACCTAATTGAGAGAACCTGAAGTTATGTGCTGCCACTTACATTCATTACTATATTGATAAATATACCTTGTCATCAATTTTCAACATGTAGCCCTGCAGTGCTATTAATAAATTATGAATGCAGAATTCCAAATAATTCTTTATTACTCACTTAAGAAAATAAACACAGCAAGATTTACCAGTAGTGGGAAAAAATATCTCTGTCTTACCTTTTATTTTTGATCCTGTATAATTTTATGCATGTTTGCTTGTTTGAGGGGTGTTGGGTTTTGGTGTTTTTTTTTCCCAATTCTTTTTGGGCAAAATCATGACCTTCAACTTTCCTGCAACAGTGCTGGCTAATCACCAACTTTCAAATTAATATTCTTCTGTGTAAGTGATCACTGCAGCATGACTTCACAAAGTTGGCTTGAATTTTAGCCTGGATTCATGTAAGTCTAGATTTATAATGTATTCTTACCAGGTGTCCAAGTGGGATGTTTCCTCTTCCTGAGGCTATCAGACACCTTCAGAATTAAAATGCACGTTAGCTGTAATTTTTTTCTTAATTTTCATGATCCAAGTGGCCTGCGAGTACTAAGAGAGATGTAGTGATGCTCACAATCACAGCTGGATCTGACCTTTCAATATCCATAAGAAAATAGAGGGTAAATAAATCCCTTCAGAAAGGACTTGACATTAATTCCACCTTATATGCCCCAACCTGCCAAAGGTTACTACTCATCTCGGCTATTAAAATGCTAGTGTTTGCAGACTCAGACAAAATTCCTGACTCTTGGCAGGACAAAAGCCAGCAAGCCAGAACAACTGCCAGAAATTACAGGGTTTTTTTCACTCATCATTAGAAATTTGTTTCTAAGGTTTTTCCTACTGGATTTCTCCACATGATGTTTGTGAAAGTCATGTTTTGCAGTGATAACTTGGTTACATGGCCAAGATTTATTAGAGATAATAAGATATTCTATCTTTGATATGCACTCTACTTTGATTTTTTTTTTACTGTGTATCACTGTGCTTTCCAAAAGTATTGTATTGTGCTTTGAGGAATACTACTGGCTTTCCATATACACTATGATCAATTATTTGCAGTCGCACATATGCTTTTGTTTTAAACTGAGGCATAAGGGTTGTTACTCTAAATCTCAGTACATTGTTACTGTCACTACCCAGTAAAGGATAGGCAGGAAGCAATCTTGGAAAACTGGAGCACAAACAGAAAAAAGTCTTAGGTGAAGACTTACAGAAAGCTGAATTAAAATACAGGAACACAACTTGGTGTTTCTTTGTGGAGTATTTTACTCATTGGATGCCACTTCATGTCTAATCACAGTTTGGCTGGATGTGTGTACAAAGTCTAATTGTGTTTTTTCTCGGCTTTTTGTTAAGAACGTGAAAGGAAACTCCCATTGATGTTACTAAAAATAGATTAGATTCGATGTTTATAATGAAACAAAATGGTGTATTTGATTCTTTTTTTTGAGGGATATGGACTAAGTGATTTCCTAAAATCCACTTTAGTATAGTGGTGAGTGTCCCCTCCTCTCATGCAAGAGGCCATGGGTTCGATTCCCACCAGGGAATCTGCCAGGGAGGCAGTGGTGCCATTGAAGAGTTGAAATCGATGATCCTTGTGGGTTCCTTCCGACTTAGAATATTCTGTCATTCTGTGATTCAGCCACCCGAAATGCAGGACTTTGGAGAAACTGTAAAGAACATTCATCCATGCACCCTGACCTTGCCTAACCCAAATATCAGCATGAGCCATGTCATCCTTGTCCTTGACATCCCTCATGGTATGCTTGTTGCCACTGGATATCTGAATGCATTGGCCTGGAGGGGCACAGACACTTCAGAAACATCCCCCCAGTGGGCACAAATGGAGGCCCAGGGCAGTAGTTCTGTCCCTGAGGCTCATTTTTTTGCAGTTCAGGGAGAGCATCTGTATTTCCATTTTCAGACTCCAGTGGGGATTGCTGTAAAAAAGAGTCTATTAGCAGTCAGAACTGGTAACTTCAAAGATGCCCTTTCCTTGTTGCAGACTGACGTGTGTGTGGGAAACTATAAAGTCATGCATAACATTTACGATGGTGAAAGACACCACTGACATACTACAAAATTTTGATTTGCTCCAGGAACTGGCTCTTGTCTCACATCAGCATTTATGTAAATAGGATGATTTGTTTTCTCCCACAGACAATAAAAATAAGAATGCAGTTAATGTCCTTGACAAACTATTAAAAAACAATTCCACAAATACATTTTTCCCCTGAGGAGACCAGTTAGAGATGCCAGAACAAGAAGGTGTTGGAAGAAAATTGTCCAGAAATGCTGAGTTTTCTTCCTGTTACTATCTTAAGTTAAAGTTACACAGGACAGACTGTAATATTCACCTCATATTCCTGAGGTACATATGCAATTCAAACACAGAAATGTGCTGAGCAAAATCAGTGTGTTTGTGATGCATTCGGTTTCACAAGAAAGGGAAATATTACACTGGATGGCCAGCCTGGGTGTGTGTCTCCTGTATATTTTCTCTTCTGGTAGTTGCTACTCCTGAAAAGTGTGTAACTTTGGTGTTTTCTCTCCCCCACAAAACTCTCCACTTAGTAGATTTTATTTTTTTTTAACTCATTATGAAGCATTTGGAGGTAGGTTTCTGTAAACTGATACCTTGGACTTCCAGAATAGATTTTGTCTAAGAGAGTCCTTGGGAGACACTTCTGAAGGGCACCCAGGGTGTGCAGGGAGGCTGGACATTCTTCAAGAAGGAAAATCCTAAAGTGGTAAGCCGATGGGGAAGAAGAGTAGCATGGCTGTGCAAAGAGCTTTGGGTGCAACACAGAGGATAAAAGGAGAGTTTATGCCATTTTGAAGAAGGGACAGGCAACTCATGACAACAACAAGGATGTTATGAGGTTATGCAGAGAGACAATTAAAGGGACCAAATCCCAGCTAGAACTTAATCTGGATACTACTGTAAAAAAACAACAAAAAAAAAGTGGTTCTATAAATGCATTGGCAACAAACAGAGGGCTAAGGAGAATCTCCATTCTTTATTGGATGTGGAGGGAAACACAGTGACGAAGGGTGCGGAAAAGGTTGAGGTGCTTCTTTTACCTTCTTTGCCTCAGTCTTAAATATTAAGAGCAGTTGCTCTCTAGGTTCCCAGCTTTCTGAGCGGGAAGACAGGGACAGGAAGCAGAATGAAGCCCCCATAATTCAAGGGGAAGTGGTCAGCAACCTGCTACACCACTTAGGCGTGCACAAGCCTCTGGGGCTAGATGGGATCCACCCAAGGACACTGAGGGAGGTTGCAGAAGTACCTTCTGAGCAACTCCATCATTACCAGCAATCCTGGCTAAATGAGGAGGCTCTAGGTGACTGGAAATCAGCGAATTTAATGCCTATCTATAAAAGAGGTAGGTAAGATGATACAGTGAACTCTAGGCCTGTCAGCCTAACCCCAGTGCTGGGGAAGGTCATGGATCATTCTGAGTGCCGTCATGTGATGTGCAGGACAACCAGGGGATCAGGCTCAACCAAACTGACTTCCTGAAAGGCAGGTTCTGCTTAACCAACCTGATCTTCTATAACAAGGTGCCCCACTGAGTGGATGTGATGGACATGCTAAAGCTGTGGATGTTGACTTCAGTAAAGTCTTTGGCACTGTCTCCCACAGCATTTTCCTGGAGAAGCTGGAAGCTCATGGCTTAGACAGGTGCACTGTTCAGCGGGTAAAAAACTGACTGGATGGCTGGGCCCAAAGAGTGGTGGTGAATGGTGCCACAGCCAGTTGTGTAAAAAAGCTTCCTATAGATTTTAGTGTTGTTTCTATTCAAATCTTGTCTACAGTTCAGGACTGTAGTGTTTTGTTGTTAACATAATACATATAATAATACATATCATAAATGCACTCACCACAATTGGGAACACTCAGCTTCACACATCTCAAACTCACAAATCTATTAATAATTGCATTCATGTACACAGCTATGTACAAATATAAATAGCAAGACTACAGAGCCAAGCAGAAAGGAAGTTAGGAAATACTAGCTCTAGTTGCCTAGGTAACTTTAGTCTGGTTCCTTTAACTATTTGCATTTTGAGGTAGGGTTTAGGAGGCATATTTTTTTATTTTTTTCCTCTGCTGCCGTGTTTTAAAGACAAATATTGGGGCAGGAACTTCCAATAAAATAAACCCCTTCCCTTTTATCCCCCACCAATACAGAGAGACAAAACACAAGAAGGTGTAAGTGAAAACAAAACAGTTTACTGACAAGGAAATATTAGCGACCACAAAGATACATAGGAAATGTCTTACTGCCAACCACCCGTCTGCCCAACCAAACAAAAGAATCAATGGCAAAACAGGGGCAAAAGCAAAAATGCTAGGAAAACTGTGGTGCTCACAAGGAATGATGACAAGGAATGATGCTGTGAAACTGCTCGCTCTATGTCACCTGCCCAAGTTCAGGTCTTAACTGCAAGGTCAGTACTAGCTTGGAGTCTCTTTGTTCCCTGACCTCTGTTGCCTCCAGCACAGTGTGTTGCCCTGCTTGGCTTGGCTGGGCTGTGGGCACTGGCCATCCGGCAGTCCTGGCACTGGCAGGGTTCCCAGCATGGGCAGTGGCAGTGATCCATTTCACTTTTGCTCCCTCTTCAGCTGTGGCGGCTGGGACCAGGCTTGGTGGAGGTTGTTGCTGGGATGGGGGTGAGCAGTGGGCTGCTTTAAGCTCGGTACGGTGTGTGTCATCTCGTGGGATGAAATAGTGGCAATCTGGTCTGGGCTCGGTCGGATTGGCGGGGGAAGGGGCTGGGGCCTAGCAAAGGATGACGTGCACCAGCCCACATGGTGATAAGAGAAAAAATTCTGCTTTCTGACATGTTTTTTTTCTCCTTTTCCCCTCCTTGCCCCAACACTGAGGGGATGGGAAGTTCACAAGCCTCCAAAACAATGNTAAAAGGAGAGTTTATGCCATTTTGAAGAAGGGACAGGCAACTCATGACGACAACAAGGATGTTATGAGGTTATGCAGAGAGACAATTAAAGGGGCCAAATCCCAGCTAGAACTTAATCTGGATACTGCTGTAAAAAAACAACAACAAAAAAGTGGTTCTATAAATGCATTGGCAACAAACAGAGGGCTAAGGAGAATCTCCATTCTTTATTGGATGTGGAGGGAAACACAGTGACGAAGGGTGCGGAAAAGGTTGAGGTGCTTCTTTTACCTTCTTTGCCTCAGTCTTAAATATTAAGAGCAGTTGCTCTCTAGGTTCCCAGCTTTCTGAGCGGGAAAACAGGAAGCAGAATGAAGCCCCCATAATTCAAGGGGAAGTGGTCAGCAACCTGCTACACCACTTAGGCGTGCACAAGCCTCTGGGGCTAGATGGGATCCACCCAAGGACACTGAGGGAGGTTGCAGAAGTACCTTCTGAGCAACTCCATCATTACCAGCAATCCTGGCTAAATGAGGAGGCTCTAGGTGACTGGAAATCAGCGAATTTAATGCCTATCTATAAAAGAGGTAGGAAAGATGATACAGTGAACTCTAGGCCTGTCAGCCTAACCCCAGTGCTGGGGAAGGTCATGGATCATTCTGAGTGCCGTCATGTGACGTGCAGGACAACCAGGGGATCAGGCTCAACCAAACTGACTTCCTGAAAGGCAGGTTCTGCTTAACCAACCTGATCTTCTATAACAAGGTGCCCCACTGAGTGGATGTGATGGACATGCTAAAGCTGTGGATGTTGACTTCAGTAAAGTCTTTGGCACTGTCTCCCACAGCATTTTCCTGGAGAAGCTGGAAGCTCATGGCTTAGACAGGTGCACTGTTCAGCGGGTAAAAAACTGACTGGATGGCTGGGCCCAAAGAGTGGTGGTGAATGGTGCCACAGCCAGTTGTGTAAAAAAGCTTCCTATAGATTTTAGTGTTGTTTCTATTCAAATCTTGTCTACAGTTCAGGACTGTAGTGTTTTGTTGTTAACATAATACATATAATAATACATATCATAAATGCACTCACCACAATTGGGAACACTCAGCTTCACACATCTCAAACTCACAAATCTATTAATAATTGCATTCATATACACAGCTATGTACAAATATAAATAGCAAGACTACAGAGCCAAGCAGAAAGGAAGTTAGGAAATACTAGCTCTAGTTGCCTAGGTAACTTTAGTCTGGTTCCTTTAACTATTTGCATTTTGAGCTAGGGTTTAGGAGGCATATTTTTTTATTTTTTTCCTCTGCTGCCGTGTTTTAAAGACAAATATTGGGGCAGGAACTTCCAATAAAATAAACCCCTTCCCTTTTATCCCCCACCAATACAGAGAGACAAAACACAAGAAGGTGTAAGTGAAAACAAAACAGTTTACTGACAAGGAAATATTAGCGACCACAAAGATACATAGGAAATGTCTTACTGCCAACCACCCGTCTGCCCAACCAAACAAAAGAATCAATGGCAAAACAGGGGCAAAAGCAAAAATGCTAGGAAAACTGTGGTGCTCACAAGGAATGATGACAAGGAATGATGCTGTGAAACTGCTCGCTCTATGTCACCTGCCCAAGTTCAGGTCTTAACTGCAAAGTCAGTACTAGCTTGGAGTCTCTTTGTTCCCTGACCTGTGTTGCCTCTAGCACAGTGTGTTGCCCTGCTTGGCTTGGCTGGGCTGTGGGCACTGGCCATCCGGCAGTCCTGGCACTGGCAGGGTTCCCAGCATGGGCAGTGGCAGTGATCCATTTCACTTTTGCTCCCTCCCCAGCTGTGGCGGCTGGGGCCAGGCTTGGTGGAGGTTGTTGCTGGCATGGGGGTGAGCCGTGGGCTGCTTTAAGCTCGGTACGGTGTGTGTCATCTCGTGGGATGAAATAGTGGCAATCTGGTCTGGGCTCGGTCGGATTGGCGGGGGAAGGGGCTGGGGCCTAGCAAAGGATGACGTGCACCAGCCCACATGGTGATAAGAGAAAAAATTCTGCTTTCTGACATGTTTTTTTTCTCCTTTTCCCCTCCCTGCCCCAACACTGAGGGGATGGGAAGTTCACAAGCCTCCAAAACAATGTTGGAAAAGGAAGTAAAATAAAAAAAAGACAACACCTTCCTGTAACTAGGACACCTTCATAGGGGATGCCTAGAGAGGGAAAAATAGCTGGAATTTAACTAACTCTCATGTGAAGTGTGAGGTAACTGGAAGGGGCTCTCACAGAACTGCTGTAATAACCTTTATCTTTATTGCGTAGATGGAAGGAAAGGTCAAGATCTGTTCAACTAGTATCTTTGTGTGACAGACTTAGTGTTAGCTCCGTGTTTTATATACATAATGTGTCCTGAGAGATTGCAAGGAAAGCAAACAGACCTCATCAATTTCTCTAATGATTCCTCTGAAAGATACTCTTTTTTCCTTGGTTTGTATTTTTAGCTCACTTTAACAACACCTCTATTACCAGGCTGTCAGAGACCTTGTACACAGAATTTATGTTGGCTTTCATAGAGAAAAATTAGATGCTATCTCAAGGACAGGCTCTACTTTTAATGTCATTAAAGCTAAATGAGTTATTGTTGATATTCACTGAGGAACAGCAAATAGAATTAGATGGAGAAAAATCTTAGTGATAAGATGATGTGGTGGCTCTAACTGTCCACTGTAGAGAAGAGGTAATTTATAAGCATTGGTTTCTTTAATGTATATGTAACCTGTACTTTATACTATGTGGTTGGTTCTATTAATCCTAGGGGAGGGATGTAGGCTATAGAGAAGAGATGTGAGTATTAGTTATTAATACTGTTTTTCAAGTAGCCCTGAGTGCATGGCTGGGCAGTTTGGCCCTAGGCATCCTCAACACCTCCAAATATTACAGAGGAAAAGGCACCTGGTCCAGGCCCATTGGCTGCTGGTACCTATGCCCTGTTGGAGTGTTTAGAGGAAAGCAGAGCTCATGGAAAGAGGGAAGATTTTAAGTAGTGACGGAAAGAGGGTGTTTGTCAGCACAAGAATAAGTGGTACCATTTTTTTGAGATTTATATAATGTTTCACAGACTCACAGAATGGATCAGGTTGGAAAGAATCCAGTGGGTCATCTTGTCCAACCTCCCTGCTCAAATGTGGCCATCCTAGAGCACATTGTACAGGATTGTGTCCAGAAAGTTCTGGAATATCTCCTGTGAGGGGGACTCCACAACCTCTCTGGGCAATCTGTTGTAGTGCTCGGTCACCTGCACAGTAAAGAATTTCTTCCTCATTTTCAGGTAGAACTTCCTGTGTATCAGTTTCTGTCCAGGAAGTTCCACCTGATTGTTTCTTCCAGTACAAGTCATTATCACTGAATGCTTTTCGAGTCTTACTATGAAAAGCTTCCCTCTTTATTAGGCTAAAGAAGCAAAGCTGGGGCAGGAGTGTTTCACACACTAGATAATTCCTGCATCTACACTTAACGCCATGCTCTGCTTTAAATTACTTCCGTTAAAGAGAGATGAAAGAACAAAAATGCTCTTACCTGGCTTGCCCAGGCTCATAGGAAAAGCAGAAAGTTCAGTAGTCAAACAAGAATTTAGTAAAAGTCTGAGAAATGGCTGTTTTCTGTTATAATCCCATCTATCTGTACATCTTCGATACAGATATCATCAACTTTGTTTCTTGTGTATCAGAGATCTCTTTAGCTATTAACTCCAAAGCTGGAGAGAATCTGAATACAAAGATCACACACATATAATAAGAGCTCAAAGTGTCTTGTGAGTGGGGAAAAAAAAAGTTATTGAATTTCCTGTTAGGAAAGAAAGTGTTACGTATTTCACTTTATGTGTGTGGTATAAAGACTGAGAAATTCTTTCAAGAAAGATCAAAAGCAAATGAATTTATATGTAACATTTTAATGTACAACTGTTTTGTTTGGGTATTGCAGAGAGCTATTGCAAATGAAAAAAGAAATGTTAAAAGAACATTATTAAGCTATGAAGTTAGAAACCTGAAGGATAGAAAATGTCATTGCAAACTTAATTAGACCTCCTAATGTGTATGGAGTAGGAAGGGCTTTAATTACCTGATCACAAACTATTTTTTGCACAGCATCCTCCACTCCTTTCAGCATAGGAACCGGATAGTCTTTAATTAATGAGCAACTATTCAATATTATGTTTTCTCGTCAACACACCATCTTAAGTTTTACTCACTGGATGCTCTTCAAACACAGCTCCAAAACTATAATTATTCATTTCTCCATAGGAAATTCTTGTGAAGTGTACTTCACAAGAAAATTTATTTTACAAATATTTGTTTATTTTCACACCATCCAAGAGATATGATGAGTTATTATAATTTTTGAAAGTTAATTGTGTTGCAAAATCATACATATATTTGGAATTTTAGTTTAAAGCAAATAAAACTATCAGGAGTTTATATGCATTTGAAGAAAAATTTCTATTTACTTCAGTTGCATATACTACCTGGTGAAAAAAATCTGATCACAGCATTTTAGATTCTTATCTAGCCCCTGCATAAGCTGAAAACCTGTTTAAAGAAAAAAAAAACAAAAAACGAGAGAGAGAAAGAACATGGCTTGTGCCAGAGAGAGATGTTGCCTTCCTAGCTGTGTCATTAAGGCACTAAGTTGCTCTCTTTGAGATGGTAGAAAGCCACATTTAGAATTGTTGCTTTGAATCAGAAAGACTGACACTGGTGATAGTGAGAGGTAGCTGTCGGAATAAGAATCACACAGAATCACAGAAT
>WEKX01001218.1:0-11401 GCA_013390025.1 Pitta sordida | reverse complement strand
GGGGGAGGGGAGGGGGAAAACAAAAAACCACATTACTTAGTCTTTTCAGAACATAAACGGAGGAAATCTTACCCTTTCTCCTGGAGGTCCCATTGGACCAGGTGGACCAGGTAAGCCCGGAGTTCCCTAAAGGGAAAAGGAATGAGAAATTCTATCCATGACAGCACAAACATCACTGCTACACTAACCATCCCATATATCCCCAGTATATATGTTCTTTCTCCATTTCTGTCTAACCTCATTGTACACTAACATGTAACACTGCTTTCTACAGGGCACTCCCACAAAAGTACAGTCGGGTTTCCGATATCGTGCACCCACGGTCTTAATTTGGACCCGCGTAGCCCGACTTCTGCGTTGAATGGCGGCTGTGCTGCCGCGGCCTGTGCCCCCCTCGCATCCACCACCGCTGTCCCTGCCGCTGTCACCCGCGCGCCTGCTGGTGCCCAAGCCCCCCACCACCTCCCAGGACGCTGCCCCAGCCCCGGCTGCCACTGCAGCTGCCATGGCAAGTCACACATGCACAGTTGCAAAACGGGTCTCCTACATCGCTAAAAAATCATGCCACTAAGATCTGAAGCCGCAATATGGGAGGCGCGAAGTGCAAGAGGGCTGACTGTATATTACTCAGAGGTGTAAGGATTAATAAACAGGTAAGGAATACAGCATAAGGCTCCTGGCCAGTGACTGACTGTACATATACATGAAACTAAATCCACAGTAAGATTTAAACATTCCCCATCTAGTCATTATATCCCCAGTAAAACTGAGGACAATACAGTAACAAAGGAATATTCGCCATGCCATCACATGTGCAGAACAATGATCTTAGATTGTCTAAACTGGGCTGGTTATCTAAAAACCTCCTAATTTTGTCTCCTCAAAACCTAATCCTAGTTTACAATATAGAAACCTGCAAGTAACTGAAATTCAATATTGCTTTCTTCTTTCAGAATGCATACAATCAGTGTCCCAAGATCATCTGAATTCCAAGAGTGGAAAGTAATTAGGCAACACTGCTGAAGAGGGGTTCAGCAAAGGTTCTGCAACCTTTATTTTAGGAAGGTGTTTAATTGCAGTGTGGTCACAAGTTGAGAGACCTTTTTTGGGAATTGTCAGTGTACTCTTCCTAAACCAAAGGTCTGTCATTGTGCATTTACAACTGTCCAGACGGACATTTGGTTTGACTCAGTACAGGTGTTCTTTCACTCTTGCTGTTTTGAACGGTTTATTATTTCCTACATTTCGAATTCCTAAGTGTAAGATAATTATGTTTCCAAAACTATGGATTAGGAAGGTATGAGAAGAGCACATGACTCCTAGTGATGTCAAAGACAGCTGTCCAGCAGACCACATGCATTAAGAATAGTGTAAAATGTCATTATCTTGTCTAAGCATCAACTTACCGATCGCCCTGGTAGTCCAGGCTGGCCAGCATCACCTTTCATTCCTTGACGACCCTATAATTTTAATAAATGATTGCAAAATATTCTGAATTACCGAATACATCATTATTTTGTTTAAATGGAAAGAAAATATTTCCCATAGATATTTAAATTATGGAATCCATAAGCCAAATACGTATTATGGAATAAATCAAGATACATGTACCTTTTAACTAAAGCAATACTGATCATCTTACAAACATTTACAAATGCAGGATGATTGGTTGACATTATGTTCAAAACAAGGCAAGCAGGCATTTGAAGGGGCACATATTTTGATTTAAAAGTGACATGAAATTTTGAGTAAGACACAAGGAAGAAACCTCTGACGCATTACATGTTTTCTTCAAACCTCCCTTATCTTTCTCAGTTGGTGAAAGGAACTGTCTAAACTCATGAAAGGTAAAAGCTTGGTCATTTTAAAGTAGCACTATTTTTCTCCAACCAGTTGTCTTAAAGGCATCACACACTTTCAGGCCACAAATTGTAGGAGCATATAAAGAAGCAATGCATTGCCTTTCACAACTAGCTTGTGCTTCATACATACTACAACACTGTACTAAACGTACAATCTAAACCCACATGACCTAAACTTGACAATACAATATTTAGTTTTTACAGTGGCTTGCATGATAATCCAGAATTAACAACTGCTAATAACCAAACAATAGCCTGCCAACGTGAATATCAGTTAATATGAAAAATGAAACTACCAGAATCAAAAGTGATGCTCTAATATCTTGTTAGCTAATGAGAAATTCCATTAATGTTCTTGTTTTCATTCTTCAGATTTTTTCAACTGAATGTGACAAATAAATACATTACTTGTATTCCATGTGTAAAAGGAATGTGTTTGACCTTTCTTGCTCTTTTGGCACCTCTAGATGAACTTGACTAATTCCTCCTGGTGTATAACAAAAAACCTGAGAAGTATCTATAGGGGTTAACAAAATCATTCTACTTTATCCTTATAAAGATGAAGGTGTTCCTAATATCTATCTTAAAGCACATTTTATTTTCCATTTCCCAAATTACATTACAGACACAGCAGCTAACCTATTTTCAAATGTAAAATGAGACAGCACGCAGACACAAATTCTACTTTGCTTTCCATAAACTTCATATTTTGATCAAAGACTTCCTACAAAAAGCTCCTGAATATATTAAAATTCAAAATAATTCTAAATAGGAAACATCAGAATTATATTCCTGCTTTTGTTGTGATTACTTATTAAAATGTGGCAAAAGCAGTCTCAATACACTCACAATGTAGACAAAGGGTTATGTATGCTATTGACTATAAAAAAACCAGAATACGGAAAAACTTCATCAGTATTAATAAGAGTTACTCTGGCTTTGAAGGCATGTATATGTAATCAGAGGTAGCATCTTGCTAAAATATTTAATTCCCCCTGGGAATTAATGACTAGATCTGTATGACTAGATCTAGGCATCCATGTCCTCTGTGAACTTTCAGCTACTGATTTAGGTCAGAGAATAGAACTTGGACATGTAGGTCTGTGAGAAAATCTTCAAAGCAATATTGCATGCCTCGTTTTCCTGCACGATAGTTTTGAGTACTAAAACTGGAATGCCTAGCAACACTGCAGAAAACGAGTGAGATTCAAAACAGAGTAGCACAACATACTTTACACTGGCATCCCATATGCATATGTAACATTCAGGATAGAAAATGCTGTTGTATTAAGAGACTTGATTCAGAAATAAACTGCTTTCATAATATTACAAAAAAAAAAATGTCTAGGCAAAGCTGCCACCCTCTTCCCAAAACTACCATCCCCATGGACAGCTCTGGCTCCACAGAC
This sequence comes from Pitta sordida, assembly GCA_013390025.1. Taxonomy (NCBI): domain Eukaryota; kingdom Metazoa; phylum Chordata; class Aves; order Passeriformes; family Pittidae; genus Pitta; species Pitta sordida. The sequence continues at coordinate 8,130 of WEKX01001218.1, read as the reverse complement.
ATTGTCACCTGTACTCAAAACTGCCACTCACCGGTTCGCCTGGGATTGACAGCCCATTGGGACCCTGCGGGCCTGGGGGACCTTGAGGGCCAGGAGGACCTGTCTCACCACGAGGACCAGGAGGCCCCTTAAATCAGAAAATTAAAATGAAATTGTAAATGTCAATCCCTTCTGAGATATGTAAATGCAAAATCCTTTGAGTTAGATACTTGTGGTAAATCAGAAGCTTGGAGAAATCTTTAATACTCCAGAACAACTATGGAAACTATGTTACTCAAGTGGTATACTCCTTCATAAGCTATTCTCTGATTCATGTTGGCAGTCTCAGACCAATACACACGCTCTGGCAGTGTGAATTAGAAGTATAACCATCTCCTCTGTACAGAGGGGAGAACAACAATGCTGCAGAATGTGTATTAACACCCTGGTGCATGTAATCCCAGTATCCTGATGTGCAGTCAAAGCCTTTGAGGCTTTCTATAAATGGTCTCAAATAGGTAGGCTGCACATAGATAACAAAAAAATGGTCTCAAATATGTAGGCTGCACATAAATAACAAAAAGGGATATTTTCAAGTAAATTTTAAATTTCCATTCTTAGCACAAAACTAAGCATATACATTTTCATACAGGTAAACATGTATCAACAGAATTATAAATGGAAAGTATTCAGGAAAGAACACTTACAGATGATCCAGTCAAACCCCTTTCACCTCTGGGACCTTTAGCACCCGGGCCACCCTGTTTGGAAAGAAAATGTATTTCACACAAAGAAAGCGAAGGTACATAAAACTGGTGTGCATTACAAATCCTCTTCTGAGGATTTGTAATGCAAATCTGAAGTGAAACCCCAAAGTTTTGAATTCTACTGCTCTGCAGTAGATCGCACTGCTAAACATCTTGCTAGAATAAAAGATGCATGAGGAACTCAGGTAAATCACATCAGCTTCAGCCTTGTCAATTCAGTTCATGAAAAATTATTGTGATTTTTGTCTCTGCAGATATAAACTTCTTCAAATGGTATTCATCAAAATCTCTAGACACCTCTCTAGCAGACCATCAGACAACTTAACTGGGCTTTAGATTCTTCATGTAGCATTTTGATAGCTTCCAAGTAGGACTACTGTGCTGGATACAGCTCCCTTATATTCAGAGCAATTGATAGGAGCATATCCATTCCATAGATTACTATCAATACACAAAAATAAACAGAGTAACTAGTTTATTTCACTGACAGAGTAAGGAATGTTCCTTGGAATGAAATCCTGACTCTATTTAGGAAAAATATTTGCACAGTCCATTAAAAATATCTTGTACATGATGCGCAAGACAGCTGAGACTGGGTCAGAGTATTTCAACCTATCAAACAATGAGGAGCTATTCACACTGATCACATTGGAAATACGGAAAAAGATTATATAAACAAGTGGTAGGATCTGCCTAATTGTGTTTTAAATAAAGAGGAGATGGATACCATGATGTTATGTACATGTTGAAAGAAACTATGTCTCAAATTGACCTTTATTCACAAAACTATTTCCATAAATTTAAAAATTAGAAACCTCTCTATCGCAAATAGCTACAGCTGATAACTTACAGCTGGTCCAGGAGGTCCAGGAGGTCCCACACTGTCTTGAGTACAGGTACAAGCATTTGGAAGTGCTGGGCATTTTGCTTCATCTCTCTGAAAATTCAATCACATGAATTATTATCATTTTAAAGAAAAGTACTCAATGGCAGCATGCTTTTCTAAAACCATAGCAAGAAGATTCTCTATTATCCTGTTTTTAAATAAAAACTAAACATCTCAACAGTGGTTTCCAAATGTTTCTACAAGACCTTTGATATTTTTAGTAAATTTTCTCTGTGAGCAATATAAGACACTAACAAGAGAGGCACAAGCTAAATCAAATTCATATGCAGTTTCTGTTGTTCTAATATTTATATGCATTAGACAATCAGCTTGCACTGACAAAGAATATGCTAGCTATTTTTTAATGTCAATCCAAGATTAAATAAAAATATATATACAGCTACTCCATTCACAATATCTAGAATCTGCAAAATCACAGAAATACAAAGCATTGCTGACATCCTTTGCACCATTATTTGCTCAGTTATAGCATTACGACCTTTGCCTCTCATACACAAAACCTTGAAATGCAATGTTGTTCACTGGCTGCTCTGTCAACTCTGATTTAGAGGTGTTGTCAGTACAAGGTATAATACCAGGCTAATAGTAATATTGTTCAATTTCCTATTAATAACACTCTTCTGAATAGCCTCTAGTTCATTTATACTTACCAGAGAAGGAAGATCACAGCATCTATCTCTGCTAGTCCAAACTGGGCTGCATACAATGTCAAAATTCTGGATTTCTAACTATAAAAGAATGGAATACTCTTGAAAGATCCTAGAGTTTTTAATTATGGAATCTAATGACATTATAATTAAAAATTACTCAAATAATCAATTTATTTCTAATCAGGTTAATGCCATTCAGACGTTCACTTCCTCTTTTGACACTGAAAGAAAAACTATTTAAAAATAATAAAAAATTTAAATCAAAGCCTACATAAGTCTACAAGAACACTGATGCTTGCTCTTGTTCTAGGCAAAAGATAACCAAATAATCTGACTCAAGAAATACTTTGCAATACTTAACGAATACTAATAACAACGAGTTTGTACATTGGCTGAAAAACTTCTGGACCAGCACTGAGGACTGCAGTTCTTGAGTCATGTATTAATTCAGATTCATGAACAGAACTCTTCACTGACATTAGCAGGAAAATGTTTTGCAGAAAGGTTGAAATAGGGAATCTTAGGTGAACTGTAGAGGATAAGGCATTTCCTCTGTTTTTTTCACCTCAAGAGCTATGAACCTGCAGTTTGATACATACGATGCTGAGGACCAAGAATCTTCATCAGCTATTAGAGTTTGTGCAAACTGGTAAGATTGCAACTCAAATCTAATATGAAGTCCAGGCAACAGTATTGATTACATATTAAATATACTTAATCCATCAAGATAACCAATGTGCCCTTCACAGCAGCAGCCACTTTACATTACAGTCTTAGAGATCATAAAGTCAGTGGAGATTCCTCAATCACTCAGTAGAATATTCACCACATTAAAATTCGTTCATTAGATAATGTCTTTCAGGAAAAAATTCTTCTTTTAAAAATTTTCAATTATAGAGAATCCACAGTAAACGCATTCACTGATTTACTGCTCTCCCTACTGAGATAAAATAATCCTGCTCTTGTTTGCATTTACCTAATTACAACTTTCAGCTACGTATTAGATTTTTGTTCTTGCAGTTTTGCTGGAATGAGAAGCTATCAAAACCAAATTTCTTAGTTAGATAGATTAGGTCTCACAGAACAGTCGTTTAGAAGCTTTGGGTGCAACACTGTGTTTTTAGCAATCCTCAATCTCCAATCTCTTTCCTCAGAAAATTTCAAGGGCTTGCATTAATGAACGGATTCACATTTATAGCTTACTGTTGCTGATCTTCGGTCGCCTTTTAGAAGTTTCCCAAGTATTTCATAGCCATCAGTTGTGATGTTCCCAGCCTCCTTAATTGGTTTTTCCACTACTTCACTGCAGTCAATGTAAATCTTAACATTTGATGAAGTTACAACAATATGGACCTGAAAAAAGTCAAACGTTCTATTTAGAAAAGGCACACAGGCATAATAGTATTTCACTGATTAGGTGGTCCTGTTTAAAATTTTCCTCCTAGGAATTCTTCTTTAATTTCAACTGGTGGGAAAATCCAAACTCAAGGAATGCCTATGACATTAAAAACCTCTTTAAAATGTGTTGAAGGACAGTAGGACAACACAAGTACAGCTAAGAAATACATTTTAATGTATTAGTTGAATTATAATTAACTATTTTAAACGTTTGTCTGAAAATTGCTTTAAGATGGCATAAAAGTAAAAAATAAAAGAATTTTTGAGAGGAAGTGAATTTCTTGTCCTCTTCTGATGTCTGGGACCACACAAGAGGTTTATGAGTTGTGACTGCCCACAGGCTAATAGAATCTGTCTGGAGCTCAGAGAGTAGATTGTTTCAGATTCAAAGATCCAGGGTTCAGTTTCCACAGATGACTCAAACAGAGTCACAAGCTGCATTGAGATACAGCAAGTGATCAGAGAAGCCTGTTTGGAACAAGACAAAATAAAGGAAGATGCAAGAGACAAATTTCCATGAGAGAAAAGTGGCTGCAAAAACATATGCCAAAATAAGAGGAAACAGGAAAGAAGAAGAGATTAATTATTCGAAATACCAGAAATTTAGGAGGGAGAAAGGAATGACTGTAATGAAGAGAGTATGTTTACAAGAAGAGAATTAAGTGCTTGGAGGAAACACAGTAAACCCTAAAGAGAGGAACAAGCAAAATCTAAGCAAATATTATCTTTAAAAAAATTTATAGTATGTATGGCAAACATTACGTAAGTGAATTTTCTACGTTTCTGTGAAAAGAGAAAACATTCAGGAGTCTTCAGAAATCAAGAGTGTCATTTTAGCACATCTGTTATGCAGTTGATGGAAGGCAATCTTAAGGCAACAGAAAGTTTTCAGGGGCTATATACACCTTACATATTGCCTTTATTTTATATACATGTTATATACATAACCTATGTACACAATTGTTAAAGTATCACTATATTACAGTCAGCAGTAAAGAATCCCTGACATATGCATATATGTTTTAAAGCTTCTGTTATCCCAGTAAAAAACCCTTCAGAAGCATATTGCTATTTGATGACTCCTTTAAAAATTGGCATAAAGTTGAGAGATGCCCTTAAATGTCCTGAGTCAACAAGTGCCTGAACAGTCTCCTGAGAATTTGTTCTTCTTTTTCCCTATTACACACTTTCCCATGCAAAGTTGTCTCTAAGGCACCAGTATAGCTTACCTAAAACTCTTTTAAAATTGTGTGCTTATGCTTTATATCTCAGTGCTGTGTATATAGGTTGAGATTTTTAATTAATATTCCCAACGATGTTCATTGAGCAAATAATAATAAAAAAAAAAGATAACTGAATGTGTCCAAAGTATAATTTGGTATTACATGGCAGACTTTCCACAAAATAAAGTAAGTGCCATGCTAAATCTTAAAATCCATTGCAATGTATATTTCATATACTCAGTCATTTGATTGTATGACTAAATTTTATGGGCTAATTAAAGTATCACCTAGTTTAAACTTATCATCATCACAGATGTATTGTACTAATTCTGAAAGGCATCTAACATGCAAGTCTTTCCAGTGGAGTGTTAAGTATTTGTCACAATTTAAATAAAGTAAAAGACATTGCGTAGCAAATGGATATTACTGCATTTGCAAAAACCTTAGGAGAGGTGAATCTACATCAGAATGCTGAATGAGACCATCAAGCTGAAAATATTCAGACAGGAATAACTGCTGAGCATTGCCTATCTATTCAAAGAAGAAGAGATCCCAGCAACCAAAAATAATCAGAACTCTCCCAAGTCAGTCAGTCTGACTCAGTTAGCTAACCACTGATTTCATGCCAGATTTGAATTCTGGCCTGAATCTGGCCCAGGAATAAATCTAATATAACAAGGCATCTAATGTTTACCAAAAATAAAACATTTCTGTATTTAGGCCTTCTACATTTTGTTTTCAAAAATTTCTAAAACACCAACATAAACAATTAGTTCTGACTATGTAATTAAAGACATTTTAGGATAGAAAATATACCTTAACCTTTCTCTCTGGACACCTTGTAAGGTAAAATTTGATGATGTTCTGATTTCCTGCTAATTGAATCACATCAATAGGCTAAGCAAACTAATTTCCCTATGTATATCATCAGAAAGGAACACATTCACTATCAAATTTTCTGTGGCTAACTACTGTAAAATTACAAGCTAAAAGGAAGTCTAGTGTGGTTAGAATAAAAAAGTAGAAGTTGTCTGTCTGTCCAAAACATCAGTTATAAACTTAATGACTGTTTCAGGCAGGCAGACTTTTTCCTACGGGACTTGCCAGATTCAACATCTTTCGCCATAGGTATGCTATACAGAGTGTTCAAGTACGCCAAAGTAAATTTCCCTACAGTTAGGTGTTGTCAACTGTGCTTCAATGAATGAGCTACTAAGTCATCAAATAAACCACAAAAATGTTTAACATTTTGGAAAACAGCTTCTTGCATTGTAAAGTTTTGTCAATTCTTTGAAACTGCATTGTAGCAGAAATTGCAGAAGCACCTTTAGGAATGTGTTAATCGTACTTTCCTTCCTTCATCCAGCTGAAACTACTGCTGTCCATTATTAGGAACTAATCAAGATGGCTGATACATAAGGCTTTCCCAGTAGGTGAGCTGGGGAAGCCCATGATGCCATCATTAACAACGTGACTCAGACAGTAATCTCAGTAATTATCCTGGAGAGAATCCAGATAAATCATCTCAGTAACATGATGAAAAAATCCCAAATACAACTCTTTAAATCAAGGGTCCTCCAGCTACTTCAAATATTATCAAAATCTGAACTTTTGATTCCTTTCCAGGGAAAAGAGTAGGAGAATGAAACATTGCACCAAATAAATGAGACATTTTTGCTTAATAATTACTCTCATAAGCAAGAATTCATAGTTCCAGAGCTTTTAAGATGATTTGTGAATGGCTGTTACTCCCATACACAGCTTGGCATCTTAGGATCACTTTCTGTTTATAATATTAGTGCATTTCATTATTAAAATACAATACAAAATTCTGGATTTTTATTTTCCCTGTAGCTGCTTTTCACCAATAAATGTAATAAACAAATTTATATAACTGCTAGTATTTCTAGCAGCAAGCAGGGGCTGCAGGTTGTTCCGTATTTGCTCTATGAACTAAATGCTGTCACTAAGTGCTGTCAGATAATTCTGCTCAGCTCTGTCACATTTAGAGAAACTAGAAGAATAAATGTCATTCTAAACAACAATGAAATTAGCAGCAGACACTTAAAACAGACTGCTGGCAGTACAAACTGTAAAGAGGTACACACCACTGACCTGAAGAAGGGAAGTATCAACTCACACACTGATATGTAAAATGAGACATGCTACATGTTGCTCTATGTTTAAACACGACTTGTTGATAAGAGTCTCAACTTTTACACCAAACCAATATATAAATCCTAGCTTTTACTGACAGTTTTTCTCACTTCAGTAGATTCAGACACTTCAGTAAGATTTAGTTGCCTATTGGGAAGGGAAGAACAAAAAGGCAAAAAGCCAAATGTCAAGGAAAAAATAAAGGCTGCTTAATATAGGTGGAATCCAAAGCTAACTGTAATTATCATTTACAAAATCAGTGACATAAACAATTCTTCGAATATGTAAAAATAATTAGGGATTAAATACATTTTAAAACATGAATAATTTAATTTAAAATAGAGCCAGTTTGAAAAATTATTCTCTGCCAAATTATGAGGAAATCAGTAGCTCTTATAGTACTGTGGGACCTTTGTCACCATCTGTGGTTTAAACAGATGAAGTCATAAAACCTTATAGTAACGCTAGCAGTAGCTATCTCTTCTAGCTTTCTGTCTAGGAGAGCTCAGTTGAAAATGTGGCCTCCAGNTGGAAATAACACATTTTATTTCTCATGTACTACTGAAACCACCATCCTAAAATGCACTTAAAGATAAAATCTAGTTTACCCTTCAATTGGGTAAACACGGATCATANCCCTCAAAGGAATGCTGGAAGGGACTAGTCATGCAAGGAGACAGAATCATAAAGAAAACAAATGCTATACTGCAGCCATATTTAGTCATCAGAGGAAAACTAAACTAAACTGAAGGCAGATAAATGAAAACATGAAAATGTGCATTTCAGCTGATCAGAAATGTTGCAATTGCAATGTTCTTTCTTGCCCTAAACATATATACTTAACACAGAAAGAAAATATTTTTAAATTATTTTAGATATATATGTAGCCTGAAACCCAAACAGTTCCTTGACTAGAGGTAAGGAAGCCTGCCAGGATCAAGTTTTTATAATTCCATGCAGAAAATTAGAAAAGCAAGCACAAAACTAGCACAATTGAAGGCAGATGCAGTAACATATTTCACTAGCCAAGAATTTCATTAGCCATTAAC
>WEKX01001213.1:0-15633 GCA_013390025.1 Pitta sordida | reverse complement strand
GTCGTGAAATCCACAGAGATAGCGAACTCACTACGTAATCGACTACGCGATGCCNGGAGCTGGAGGCTGATCAGAATGAGGTCGCGGTAGGTTGTGCACACGCGCCAAGGTCGCACAGCTCACGGAAAAATCACCCGCAAATACTGGATCTCGCAAATACTGGATCGTGAATATGCGAGGGATCACTGTATTGGCAGAATTATGACTGAAGCTGAGCAGTGATTGAGATGAGAATTTAGTGATGCAATAATTTACCTACATTCCTCTTTTATTAGAAATTGTGGGTTTGGTTCTTCTCTTTTCTGCATTTCTCTCTTCATTTTTCCCCTACACTTCATCTCTTTAGGTGATCGCCGAGGACAGGACCGGAGTGGGGCGGGGAGGCGAACGACAGCGCGAGCGAGGGGGATAGGGATGGGATTGGGACGGTGGCGCGGGCGGTGGCGTGAGCGGCGGTGCAGCGCACGAGCGAGGGAGACGGGGATGGGATCGGTGCGGTGGTGTGAGCGGCAGCATGGCACACGAGCGAGGGGGACGGGGAAAAGAACGGGATCGGGGTGGGGGGAGCGGGGACGGGGTTGGCTGTATGAGTGGGGAGGCGGGGGGCGGGGCCGGCACCATGTGCGGCGGAGCTGGAGGCTGATCAGAATGAGGTCGCGGTAGGTTGTGCACACGCGCCAAGGTCGCACAGCTCACGGAAAAATCACCCGCAAATACTGGATCTCGCAAATACTGGATCGTGAATATGCGAGGGATCACTGTATTGGCAGAATTATGACTGAAGCTGAGCAGTGATTGAGATGAGAATTTAGTGATGCAATAATTTACCTACATTCCTCTTTTATTAGAAATTGTGGGTTTGGTTCTTCTCTTTTCTGCATTTCTCTCTTCATTTTTCCCCTACACTTCATCTCTTTTCACAGAATCACAGAATCACAGAATATTATGAGTTGGAAGGGACCCACAAGGATCATCTAGTCCAACTCACCATCTAACACCCGTAAAGAGACCGAGAGTGTGTTCTCACTAGACATTCCAGGTAATACTGCATTTTCTGTGCAGTGGTGCAAGTCTGCAAATGCCCAGTTGCAGTGGGACCCTTCCCCGCTGAACTTAGAATTTAATGCCTATTTTGTAATGCTGTTGAGTTTGGTTTTGTGCACATATATAAACATAGCAAGAGATATGGCCCACCCAAGAAACATACAGTATAAGCAGATGTATAGAACTGAAGAAACCCACAAGGAGATAAGCAAATAAGACAGCTCGCTCCATTGCAGTAAATGGTGTATTTATTCCTTTATTTTTCTATTTTGAGGTATTTCCATTTAATTTGTTCCTCTGAGTGTCTTAAACTATTAGAAGTCTATGTCAGGGAATCCCAAACTGGAGGATAGAAACCACTAATGGAATGTAAAGATATGTATGGCTGAGATGTGATCCTTTTCTACCACAAAGGCCTATTACCTTAAATGGCAAAGTAGTTGAGCAAGGTGTTAGTATACAAATAAACAGCTTCTCTAGGCCAGCCAATCAAGAAGTTCTAATACTATCTTTCCAAGCTGTTGGAGAAGCTGTTCCTCTTTCTAAATGGATATGTCCTACCAAATACATAAAACCCAAAGCCAAGGCAACATGGTATCCTGACAGTAATGGAGTCCATAGCACCTGCCTGCAGAAGAACAGGACAAGAGAGGACTTGCTTTCTGCCGTGGAGTGCTCTGCCAAACCCCAGCAGTTTGCAGCCCAAGAGTTTTCTGTATCTTGGTATTCCCATGACTCTCCACTGCTCAATGGTTAGACATTACTGCAGTGGAATTAGATACAGAACACAGAGTTGATTTTAACTGCCCATACAGTAGACCTGTGTGAATGGTTCACAGGAGCACTTGTATGAGGAAAAGGCTTGTGGAAAGCCACACCACTTCCACCTAGTTCCAGTTTGGCAAGCACCAGGAGTTGATCTGTATGTTATATTTGAAGAGCCCCTCTATCCTTGACCACACGTGGCAGTACTCTGCTCTGAGAAGCTGATTGCAGGTATCTCAGAGAAGTGGACATGCTGGGTGACAGAGCGTCTTATTCCTCTGTCATCAGTAAGTGACAAATATGGTTGGTCTGTTTGGGAGTGGCAGGTGACCTTGCAGTCTCTTCTTGAGCCAGAAAGTTTTATGAGCATAGTGTAACACCAATGCAGTGCCCTATACAACAGAGTGTGAAAACAAACATAAGCTGGGAGGTCATGTGTTTAATGCACGCTATGGTTCACCATCTTTTCAAAAGCTATATCTTTTCTCACTGAATTGCTAGCAGATATAATTTTAATCTATTTCTGGAAGAACACTGAGGACAAGAACAGGTTAAAAATAACTGAATCAACACAATGTGGGACTTAAAATGAATCTTTCCATAAAACATGAACCTGATTTGCCTATCTGGTAGGGGGACCAAAGCCTGGCTGTATGTCACAGTCCACTGGGTGTGACATTCTGAAAAAAATCTGCTCTGCTCCTGGCACTGATTTTCAAAAACAATTTGCACTTTATCTCTGTGACATCAAGAGATCACACAGTCAGGCATCCGGAGCAAATCAATGGCTGGCTTACCTCCCAAGGTCTGTCCTCTAGTTTTATTACTGCTGATGGTGGAGCCACCAGTTAAAGGGCAGCCTGAGATGACCAATTTGTAGATAATGCTAGATTTCACACACTAGCTGAGCCTACTGGGACACAGTTTCCTTTAGAGTGATTACAGTATCAAAGAACTTCCAGCAGAAACTAGCAAAGAAGTTTTCCAGTTTTGTCTGCCATTTGAAGCCCCACAAATGTTTCCTTAAATAGCGGGATAAAAGACAGCAACAATAAAAGTAACAAAACCTATAGGTATATATATACAAAATATAGCAAGAAGCAGTGTCTCAAGAAAAATTATGCCTTTTAGCAAACAGAGGCAAAAAACCAACATAAAAATATGAAGTAGGTATAAGGCATGTGGTAATGGGATATAGTATCACATTTTCCATTCTCTTTAGAAAAGGCCACATGTATTGTCTGTGAATGGGAAGCAGCTGGGAAGTAATCTTCATCAGCCTGGAACATGTACTAGCAATCTTCAATGTAAGCTGTATTTTGCCAATTATACTACTTGAACTGCCAAGTGGAAATATGTTTAATATGAAGAGTTCAATAATGAAAGTATTTTAAGATAAAAATAAAAATTTCATTCTTAGCTTGTTATTCTCAGATATGGGAATATAAATACTTGTTAAGGACAACTGAAAACTATCCCTACCCAAGAAACTATAGCTGAGTGGCCTTATGTGGTTCTATTGAAACCAGCAGTAAATCCTTTGACTTTTCTTATGTCTCCGCATAGACTTCCATCAGCTCATCTGCATATGAAATTCTGTCAGAACTTCTATTATTTTAACAATTTTCCCCCATAATTTACTACATTTTGTAGCTATGACTTGTTCTCATCTTTTTTTTTTTTCCACTTGTTTTCTAGGTCTCATGATCAGACTTAAAATTGTTTTGTAGTTCTAGTCCTGAGCACTAGTGTGGAAACAAGTATATTTAAAGTATTAGTACCAACTTATTCAGTCCCCTTGCTGACCATGACTTGAGAGCCTATTATAATACCACGTTTTAGATGGATGAATTACATGTTTGTGAATTAGCAGCACTTCAGTGTTGTCTCTTTCTAAGAAATCAGGTGAAGAATGTTCACCCAGGATGAGTGAAAATATAGGACCTACAAAATCACTCAGCTTTTTAAAAATACCTTAGACAATGATGCTATGTTTTTCAAGACACTTTGCAGTTTAATGTGAGTTGTGTCATTTTAAGTTCAAAGAGAAAGATGTCTACATGCTAGTGCAGCTGCTTTTCCTAAATATGTAGTTGTGAAGGATCTAAAGTGAATGTGTCTATCACTCTTCTCTCCACAAACCCATTAGCTGTTAATCTTACACTGACTTTAGTGAGAAAGGTTTAAAAATAATACTTGCCATCACAAAATACAGGGTGGCTGTGACTGCAGGTGGCAGAACCCTTGGAAGATTTGTTAAGCTTTATGCTTTGCCTGTGCTATTACCCAAAGCTGAACAATCTGAAGGGTATCGGATAATAGTTATGGTGTGTTTGTGAAGAGCTGGGGACAGAGCTAGGATGCGCCCGGGTCCAGTACTGATAGACATCTCAATATTGAATGGAAGTGCTGTCATCATCCTCTCTCTGTCCTTGTCAACTTTGTGCTTCTAATTTTGTACAGTATTTCTACATTCTCTTATTCTTTCTCCTATACTTATTGCGTTCCCTGTCTTCTGCCTTCCACGCTGTTAACCTCAGATAGGCCAAGAAACTTATGGTGATATCTGACTATGAGTCAGAGCCCATTCAAAAACACAGCTTGTGTATCATGTTGGTAGCCTTGGGCTTTTGCTGAGTTCTTACTACCCATTATATAGAACCATTTTTTAAAGCACAGTGTTGCTTTAAATAAATATTAGATCTAGATGTAGAAAATAATCCTCTGAGCAGTCCATAACTCTTTTGGAGCATCAAACATGTTTGATTTTATCTGAACTGAAATATATGGGAGACACTGGGTACTTGTTAATAATTTTTCATCACTTTGATGAATGGTCAGATTCTCAGCCTTCTTTGTTTATTTCACATTTGTGTAATATTTAACATGTCCTTCTTTTCTTGGTACCCAGTCTTTTGCATATCGATACATAAAGAAAAGTAGACATACTTGTATACACATATTTGTTCACACTAGAAATGCAAATGGATATTTAAAATCTTTACTGCACATTCTAAGATCACAGGATGATTTCATATACAGTATCACAGAATCACAGAATCACAGAATATTATGAGTTGGAAGGGACCCACAAGGATCATCTAGTCCAACTCACCATCTAACACCCGTACAGAGACCGAGAGCACATCCCAGAGCGTAACACCAACCTAGTTCCCTCACAGTCTAGCAGGCCACTCCGAGCCGGAAGGGGCCCAGGATCATCCAGCCCTACACCCCCCAACTAGACCATGTCACTAAGCTCCTCATCGAGCCTTCTCTTAAACACCTCCTGGGACGGTGACTCCACCACCTCCCTGGGCAGCCCATTCCACTATGCAGTCACTCTCTCTGTGAAAAACCGCTTCCTAACATTAAGATTGAACCTAAAGTGCTTCCTGGAATGTCTGAGTTTAAAATAAATAACATTTCTTTAAACATGGTGTCATTGCAATTGTTAGGCATGTGTATACGTGTAACCAACTCAATGGTAAGCATAAGGTTATAAATTTCAAGGTAAATCTAATGCTGAAAAGGACCAAGGTTCTCCACCTTAAAACTATGGAATAAAACTGTAGGACCTCCAAGAGACAAAATGGAGAGGGATTTAGGAGTTATGATTGACTGAAAACACAATATGAGCCAGCAGTGTGCCCAGGTGGCTAAGAAGGCCAATGGCATCCNCACAAGGATCATCGAGTCCAACTCTTAAACGGCACCACTGCCTCCCTGGAGGGAATCTATAAATTGTCTATAAAATTAGCTCATAAAGGAGACATCTGAATCACAAATACTGGAACTTATGTGAGATCAGTCTCACCCAAGCTTTGTTACATAGTCTTAGTGGAAACACTTGTAAATCAAGAGGAGTTTTAGAATAACAGCACTGTAGAAAAAGATGTACTGAGATATAAATTAATTAATTATTACCTTGAAATTAATATATGAAATTGAATATATGTCTAACTCATGATTAGCCTAAAATATATTAAGGGAAAGGCCAAGATTCTTATTTTCAGTTACTTCCTCATATGAGAACACTGGGGGATAAGGAAAATTATTTTTTTGGTGTTGATGTTAATGAAATTGGACCCTGAAAAATGGAGAAGTAGAGAAAAATTACATGTCAGCTTTCAGAAATTTTTTCTCTGGAATTGAATTCCTTGGAATCACAGAATGACTGCTAGGCAGTGCTTCCATAGGAATTGATATCATTCCAGCCACAGAATCACAGAATCTGTAAGGTTGGAAAAGACCNTCAAGGTGTGGCCTAACCAGTGCCATGTGGAATGTGGTAAAAATATTTAGAAGTGTTAGAATAACAAAAAGAAGAACAACCGACTACAAAATTGAGGGGAGTTTTTTCCATTTATATATCTAAGGTCTATTTTTATGGGTAAAATTACTATGAATGTCTCTGTTCTTTGGTATTCTCTCTGTATAGAGTATATAAATAGCCTGTACATTTGACAGGAACTTCACCAATAAATATTTTAAGTTTTGATTCTTGTATTTGATCTTTTGATTTTGAACCACCATATTAAGAAGAAAAGCCAAATCCAAGCTGAATAAATAAGCCAGAATGCCTTGTCCAAGTTGTCTTCTCACTAAACTGAACAGAGAAGTCACAACACCCCATGTTCCCAAACCATTGTGAATTACAGCCACAAGTATGACTTTCCTGACTCACTTTGGCTCGATTTCACATACTTCATATTTTCTTAAGCTTTCTATAGTTTGATTTCCTTTCTGCTGTCAAGAAAGAGAGAAAAAGGAGCATGTTTCCACATAAATTCTCTTCTGGATTTTATAATGTGAGATTTGTTTAATAAATTACATAAACAGATATTCAAAGAACACCTTGTCCACAGATATTTGGCCTGAATACTGTTTTCTCTTGATCTTTCTGATTGAAAAATATTGGATTTTTGGTTCCACAGAATGACATGTATCCAATACTTCCTGTAGCAACAGAGAGTAATTTACTTTTCAGTTTGAGACCTCAAGGTTTCATTGGGACTTCTAGATCTGGGAGGAGCTGAGCTATGCCATGCTCCTTGTGGCATGTCTTTACTGCTGTCATGCCACTCATGGCACAGGTAACACGGCCAGGGCACAATCCATGAAGGAGCTGCTGGCACAGCCCTGCTCACCAGCTAGGAGTTCGGACTGGGTAGTGATTGGGATCATGAGGATATTAAGAATTGTGGTGTAGAGCCCATCTCACCCGTAGTCTAGATACTGTCTAATTCTGTGGGATTTTACTTTAGGAGTGTAGGTGATGTTCTGGGTCACACTGTAGATCTCTGCGTAGAGGATGCATAGCCACAGAAGATGATCTTCTTTTGTGTGAGGTGGTGGTTGCACAAGGCTGTATTTCAACTGTGCAGTGTGAACAAATATCAAGCTGTAATGAATTTTGTGTCTCTCAGAGATTTTTTTTTATTGTAAAGGGATATGTATCAGACACTGGTTAGTAAAATTAGTGGACTGTAAATCCCATAATATAAATCACTTGTGGAAAGTGATATAAAAAATACAATTGGAAACAGCAGTATTTCATCTGAGGTAATTGAATTAGTTCATAAATAAAAGAAAGATATGTGACCTTTATTGATTTTTCCTCTTTGAAAATAATGACTATGGAAGGGAAACAGAAGGGAGATGGAGAAGGTTTTTGCAGTCTCGATGTGGAAGTACCTCATAAAGGCAGCAACAAGGAACAAGATACTTTTGACGTAATTGTAATATAGACAGTTTAAGAATTTGCTCACAAGTTTTTTGCTGTATATTTAGCATGGTAGTCCCAACTTAATGCCACAAGTATTCTGGTTTTGGGTAAACATTGAGTGAATTCATCCTGTTTCAACTACAGCAAACTTTTAAGTAGTTGATACTGGTATTGTCCGTGCTGCGAAGTGGGTGCACTTTGAGGTGAGAAACATGGGCATCCAGATTTGCTGCAAGACAGCACTGGGATACAAGGGGATATACCACATCAAGAATTCACAGAGAATTAAATTATTAAAATCCACACATTGTCCCCTGGTATAAGCACAGCTATTGTATCGTGTGAAATAATTTTCATGATGCTTTTGTTCATTCTTTCAACATTTTAGATATAATTTGTATACCACGTGTGCACACTCAGTAATAAGCAAATTAAAATTATGCAATTCTTTTTGGAAGCCACTGCATTCTAGAATTGGAGTTTGGAGAAACGTGAATGTTTGCGTGCATATTCAAAATATAATACAATCAGACCACTTGTAAGTTAAATTGATATGACTACCAGTTCTAATGCAACTAGTCTGTAATCTGCATTACTTCTTGTTAAAAGAAAGGACAGACAATTAATTTCTTTAATGCAAGGACTTAACTGACCAGCAGGCTTAATTTGAGTGGTGGACCTCAGGTTCCTCCTAGTAATAGATGCTCTCGGCATTGCACGTAATTAAAGCATAAGTTAGTTAAAAGATGAAGTTTCTGATGCTGATTTGATAAGGGCTGCACACTGTGCTGAGCAATTCAAAAACATATTTTTAAAAAATTCCTTCTTGTACTTGGGTTTTCTCACCTTCCTGTTTATGACATTTATTCTGTAAACTGTCTTTTCATATGGTATTCACCTAAATTTAGCCATTAAGAAAAACAGATAGCAATCTAATCCAAGTGAGAATCAATGAAAAGTGACAAAAACTTTCTGAGGGTGATTAATTTTGTTCTAAAAAGGTATCTTGGCCAGATTGGAATGAATTGCTCTCTGGAAGCTGGCTACCCACTTACTTGCTACAGGGAATGCAGCATTTTAACATGGTGTGAATATCTAACTAGTGTACAGATAAAGGTAGGTGAATCTTATCTTCAGAATGGAAACTGTTCGAGGAAGAAATTCTTGACCAGAATTTAACATTTCCTAACACTCCTGTATTTTCTAATACCTATGGATTGGAGGGCGGGGTGGGGGGAGGGAGTGTGAGGGGAGCGGGGAATCAAACAGACACACAAAAAACTCCACTGTTCCAAAACAAAACCAAAATATCTCCTAAATCCATATATATATGGTTTCTACCAAAAATGTTCTTAAGATATCTTGAGATTCTTGGAAAAATCACCCTTTATGTCTAGATATTTGAATATGACATCAAGATATTAGGACTGCTTGAGACCTGCTGGACCTACTGAAGAGTCCAAATCTTAAACTTCCAATGATATTGCACAGTCCTTGTAAGCTAGAGCCCTTCTGAAATTTATAGTGGGTACACCTTTTTTAAATTCATAATTATTTTTATGTAAGAGTGAAACTAGAGGTATTGCATTGTTACTTAGTCTGCTTCTTATAAGAAAATTTGTTTTCAATTAAAAAAAAATCTAATAATCTTTTCTTCCTCTCCTTGTCCTATACATAAAAGGTTTAAAATTCATTTGGTTGAAAAACAAGAATTTTCAAGCAGTACCTTGATTATTTTTTTTCTTGNCAATATGAAATACAAAAAACCCCAAAAAAATAAAATACTAA
This sequence comes from Pitta sordida, assembly GCA_013390025.1. Taxonomy (NCBI): domain Eukaryota; kingdom Metazoa; phylum Chordata; class Aves; order Passeriformes; family Pittidae; genus Pitta; species Pitta sordida. The sequence continues at coordinate 6,308 of WEKX01001213.1, read as the reverse complement.
GATGTATTTACCACACATATCATACTATATCATGCCAACCTGAGACAGGTGGCAAGCTTTCTGAGTGCATGTTCACCAGCTGTATTGTCCAAGCTGCTTAAGCCATCACTGGCTTAAATGTGGAGCTTCTTTCTGGAACTATCTCTCATGAAGTCACTTTTCTCTGCATTAGAAACTGGGAGAGAAACCAGGAATTTCCTTCCAAAACATAATGTCTGCAAGAATGATGGTGAAAAATTGTGTTTTATCTCTAATTACTTTAAAGGAAAGTGTCTTTAATCCAGAATTATGAAGTTGTTGTTCTGTAACATTTTTATAACTGATGTTTACTGTTTATTCTTTCAGGACATCTTTCTTATAGATTCTGCAAATATGAATTAGTAATTAAAAACAATTACTCTCCCCTTTAAATATTTTGTGCATTGAAACATTTGCTTTGATACTCAAAAGTAAAAGAAATATCACTTAGATACTTCTTTATTTTGTAGAGAAAATAATTTAATCCTTCATTAAACAGGAACCTCTGTGGGAGCAAGCAACAGCTATTGAATCCAAGAATAGATAATAGTGAATACGTTTACGTCAGTCATGATAAACTAGTACAATCCACCAACTTGTTCTTGTTTGCTAGACATGGCTTGTAGGCAATCAGAGGCTATGTGTGCTAGGGCTCTCATGCAGCACCTCCTAGAACCTGCAGACAGGTTTGGCTGAAGAAATACACTCACTCGTGGAGAACTTGTGGTACAGGCACTTGTGATCTGTCACAACAGACGATATGGACGAGGGAATTGAGTCCATCATCAGAAAGTATGCAAATGTTGAACTGCCAGAGGGTAGGAGAGCCCTTCAGAGGGCCAGAAAAGTGGGCAGATTCCAATAATATGAGATTTAACAAGTCTAAGTGCCGGGTTCTTCACTTTGGACATAACAACTCCATGCATCGCTATCGACTGGGGGATGAGTGGCTGGAGAGTGATGAAATGGAGAGGGATTTAGGAGTAATGGTTGACAGGAAACTCAATATGAGCCAGCAGTTTGTCCAGGTAGCTAAGAGGGTCAATGTCATCCTGGCTTGTATCAGGAACAGTGTGGTCAGTCGGACTAGGGAAGTTATCCTTCCCCTGTATTCGGTGATGGTCAAACCACACCTTGAGTACTGTGTCCAGTTCTGGGCTCCCCAGTTTAAGAAGGATATTGAGCTGCTTGAGAAGATCCAGAGAAGAGTGACAAGGATGGTGAAAGGACTGGAGGACAAACCCTATGGGGAGGGACTGCGGGAACTGGGGTTGTTCAGCCAGGAGAAGAGGACACTCAGAGGTGACCTGATTGCTGTTTACAAGTACCTCAGGGGAGGTTGCAGTCAGGTGGGTGTGACTCTCTTGTCTCAGGCTGAGGACACCAGAACAAGAGGACATAGCCTTAAGCTACACCAAGGGAGGTTTAGACTGGATGTTAGGAAGCGTTTTTTCACAGAGAGAGTGATCGCTCGTTGGAATGGTCTGCCCAGGGATGTGGTGGAGTCACCATCCCTGGAGGTGTTTAAGAGAAGACTCGATGAGGAGCTCAGTGACATAGTCTAGATGGTGGGAGGCTTGGATGGATGGAGCGTGGTGCCTATGGCTGCATGCTTGTGGGCCTGATCCCTGGGTGGGTGTTTGCTTGAGAGTTGGACTAGATGATCCAATGGGTCTCTTCCAACTCAGAATAACCTGTGAACCTGTGAACACTTATGTTTGAATGTGCTATGCCTTCGAATCCTGTGGTCTTTTTAAAAGAATTTATTAAGGCTCTTTAACACCACAATCAGGTTTGAATACTGTAGCCCCAGGTCACTTACTCAGCTTTTTTCTTCCTTTTGAGTTGCCTCTCAGTCTTCTATGGTTCCCTGGCAGCTAAAAATGTTTTCCGTGAGATCATGAGAATTGCTGCTAGGTCTTTCAGCACCTATCTTCAATTCAAACTTGAAGGGAATTCAACAACATGGCACTTATGATGTGAATGCCCTCAAGGTGGTAATCTGCTAACTATCCTTATGACATGACCAAAGTAAATCAACAAGATGTGACTCTTCATAAAAGGCAGTTGCAACAACTTATCACTACAAATTACTTCTAACCATATAGCTTAATGGCAAGGGCACTTTCCCAGGACCTGTAGGGTTCCTGGGCTGTACATCTCCTTCAAAGGCACAGTTCTTGCTTCTGAAGTGGTGGCCTTTACAATCAGGGGTCACCTTTTGGATAGGGCAAGCTCTCCACATCTCCTTCTGAAGACATTACTACAACCAAAACTCCAGAAGATAAGCAAACAATACAGAGGATCTGAATCTGCATCTTGGATACTGAGCTGCTTGTCTTTAACTGAGGCTGCCTGAACTGTGATCCCCACATTTTAAAGGCAGTGGTCACATCCTGGAATCAAAATCTAATACCTGTTCAGAACCACAGGCAATAATCAGGTCAATTTACCACATAAACTTCTGTTCTCTCTCTTTTTATCCCTCTATCCTATTCAAGCTGTAGTGACACCTTTTCACAATGCACTTTTACAATGTTATTTTCTGTAATTGTAGTGGAAAACTGCTTAAGAAAAGGAAGAATAGTAGTACAGTGAATTGTCTCTGTATCGCAACTTCTCCTTCACGACCTCACCCATTTGTGAAGCAATTTATTTGCAAATATGATTCAGCCGTCTGCGAGCTCAGCTGGCTGAGACATGCGCAGTTTGCCTCTGCTCTGCCGAGGAGCGGTGCCGCAGTGCCTGTGGGGCGGGACTCACCCTGCCCTGCGGGGAGGTCCCTGAACGGGGAGACTGCCTCATGAAAGTAAGGCAATCTGTGTGCTGGGAGGGGGCTTCTGTTCCCCCGCCCTCTGGAACCATCCAGGAGTGCTGCCCCTCTCTCACGGGACCGGTGGATGTTAAAGGGAAAGAAACTCCCATACCAACCTGACCCCTCCACCCCCCCACCCCCATGGCAGCTTGGGCACGGCGCGGGGTGGCTTGGGCACGGCGCGGAGCGGCTCGGGCATGGCATGGGACGGCGTGGAGCGGCTCAGGCATGGGACGGGGCGGGCGCGGCACAGGGCGGGCGCGGCACGGGGCAGCTCGGGCATAGCGCGGGGCGACTTGGGCACGGCATTTAGAGACCTGCGACACCCTGACCCGCTTCTTTGTGCTCCGCTGAGACCCCGCGTGAGCACTGGGGGCGGGCTGGGCTGGGCTGGGGGGAGAGCAGCAGCATGAGATTTGGGCTGCGAGCCCACACAGTCACAGCAGCCACTCAGAAATTATTCCCTTTGCTCGCTTGTGCCAAGAGAGACAAGGAGAAGGAGCAGAGAATTGTCCGCATCGCTCCAGAGTTCTGGGGGGTGGAGCAATGGGCATGGCCTGCATGCATATTAACGACCTGCAGTTCTTTGCGAGGTTAGGGTTTCGCGACGGCATTGGCCTGACCCTTTCCTGGCGATGGAGGAGGTATAACTGTATTTTTAGAGCGAACATTTGATGAAATCTGAATGCTGTAGAAATAGAAACCCAGCTTGACTGCAAACAAAATTGAGTGGATGAAGTGAGGCGATGGAAAAGCTGTGTTCCTCATCACAACTCTGCTACAAATGTCCTTGTAGAAAAAAATGTTGAAAGCTACAGTTTGTTAGAGCTGACACTTCTTTCTGAGAGCACCTCTGGTATTTTCTAAGTGTAAGAATTGTGCATCCAGGTTTGGGATTTTTGGAATCTTAAAGTTACTGATAGGTTCATACAATATTTCACAAGTGGTATCTTGACACTAAAACAACTTCTGAACAATAAATCTAAACTCATCATATTGGACCGTTCCTTGGCCTTAATTATGTATTGATTCACTCACTGAATAATGGAGATTGATTTGTGTAAGAAATCTGTCATGCATTTCCCCTGAACCCAGAAAAAACTTATATGTTGTAAGTAACATAGTTACCTGAATCCCTTAGATGAAGTAATGATCACATAGACTACAGATTTATCTTTTTTTTTTTCAGACACATCAGTTTTACTAGCACTTTTGAGTAGAATTTGTACTTCTGAGGTTGAGGGTGACTGAGGCAATTTCTGAAATGACATCATTCTAACCCTAATGAGCCAGTGGAGACAGACATTTTAAAGTAATACTGTTTAAAAGCAGAGCAGTAAAATAGTAAGGCTATTTGTCAGGTTAAAAGTTCATAAAAATAAATACAGTGCTTTTCAGATACAAATGGCTGGATAATAGATGAAGAATATGATCTATGAAAATATGATCTGCAAGTATTTGCTGTCATTTATTGAGTTTCTGCTGAAAAGCCTAGAATTATTTACTTTTTCTAGCCCTGTGGTGTATTGAAGGTATTTTGCCCATTTCACTTATTGTCACAAGTATCATGTCTTACAGAATCACTCATCTGCAAAATGTCATCTGCCTTCTTTCCCACAGTCACATCTGTCTGTGTGAGATTGCTCTCACAGGAATAACTCCTTCTTCTTTCATATGCCATAAACAACCTTCTTTGGCTGACACACAAATACATGCTGCCAATGAAGGGATTCTTATACTAAGTAACCCCTAAAACTAATTTTTTCCTTTATGTGGTGTTAAATAGATGACTTCAGCCAGACCTTCAAGTTTGATTGCCCAATACAGTTACAGGCTTGAGCTCTTAGATACATTTCTCATACACCAAAACATCTGTGTATACTCCTGTAGAGTGGCACCAAGATTAATCTAAATAAATTTGTGAGGCTTTTGAGGGAGGTTTGATTTTGACTGAATTACCAGTTTCTGCTGTTAAACAAGGTCTCTCTTTTTAGCAGGTAGCTAAAACACTTCCAGGTAAAATCCTTGAAGAATAACATAGCTTATATATAACAAGATTTAATTATTTTACAACTTCTCACTTTGACATTAGTGCTCCTCCTGCATCTGCTACATCCAAAGGAGCAAGTCAAGTGTTGAATTATGAAAAATAATTCCAGTGTAGAAATAAGGGTAATAACGCACAAGGTCAAAAAACAGGCAAGAGTAATTTGCAACAACTAAATTGCTTGATGTAATACTTTGGCTTGATAGTCTCTAAGAGGAGGCTTTACATAAGTCAAAGGTCTTTGGAGTAATATGCAAATCAAAATCCTACCACTCTCCTAAATCCTTTTAATCCGGTTGCTAATCTCAATAATGACCTAGTTTTTGGAACCTTTACTGTGTTCAGCCACTTAATCACATTACCTAGTTTGCCCTTTGCAAACTTTTAGAGGAGAAATAAATGCATATAAATAACATCTTGCTAAAATGTAACCGAAGCCCTTCTGAACAAATGCAGTTTTATAGGAGACAAACTTATAGCACTTCCTGGAGTTTCATGTAGCCTCTTTGTTTAACACTTAGATTTTTAAAGCTTTGTATAATACAAAGGAAGAAAGAAGTGGATACCAAATTCTTATACCTAACTGACAAAGGTTAGAGAAACATCAAAGTGAAGAATGAGAAACCATTACATAGTCTGTATCTTTTTCTCCAGGTGTTGTGCATTGTGTGATCATTGACATACCTGATTTTCTGTAAAAATAAATAATGGAGAAAGTCATTGGATTTATGTTGAGTTTTAAAATCATAGAAGAAGACAACTATCAACTGTGAAAACACAACAACAGTAACTTTATTTAGATTTAGTGGAAGACACTTAATTAATGTCAGAATTCCTCAAAGAGGGAAGGCACAGACCAGCTAAATGTCCACCAGCACCTTTTCAGATGCCATCTTTTCAGTTGTCCCTGCAGAGCAGGTTTGGGGTCCTGGATTTTGGGGATCAGGAGGATGATATGGAATGAGGCACTCAACCTAGTAAATTACTAGGAACTACCACTTCCACCAAGCAAATCAGAACCTTTAGTGTCAAAAAGAAAAGGAGGGTAGTGGTTGTTGGTGACTCCCTTCTGAGGGGAATAGAAGGACCTACCTGTTGACCAGGCCCACCCCACAGGAAAGTCTGCTGCCTTCCTGGGGCCCGGGTACGGGATATTGCTGAGATGTTACCAGAACTAATTTGACCTTCTGATTATTATCCCCTGCTGGTCATCCAAGCCAGCAGTGATGAGATCAACAACAAGGAATCCAGAGAAAGTAGGAAGGAATTTAAGGAACTTGGACATTTGATCAGTGGGGCAGAAATGCAGGTAGTTTTTTGCTCAGTCCCAGTAGTGGCAGGTTTGGAACCTGAAAGGAATAGGAGAATTCTTGCCATTAATAAATGGCTCAGTGACTGGTACCAGCAGAAGAATATTGGGTTTTATGA
>WEKX01001204.1:18947-30804 GCA_013390025.1 Pitta sordida | reverse complement strand
TGGGTGGTCTGTAGCATACTCCAATCACAATGTTGATATTGCTGGTTAACCCTGTGATCTGAACCTGTAGGCCCTCTACCGTGTTGTCCCTGATCTCAAGTTCCAAGACTTCCAGGGCGTCTCTAACATACAGGGCCACTCCCCCACCTCTTCTACTTTTCCTATCTCTCCTGAACAATGTAAATCCCTCCAACACAACATTCCAGTAATATGACTCATCCCACCATGTTTCTGTGATGGCAATTATGTCATATGGTTCCTGGTATACCAAAGCTAATAGCTCTTCCTGCTTATTACCCATACTACATGCATTAAAGTATACACACTTCAGATGAGTTGATGCATTCTTCTTTGGAGTGGTTTCACCATTCATTAAATCCCCCTGAGAGACTTTGCATCCTACTCCTTCCCCCTTCAAACCTAGTTTAAAGCCCTCTTAATGACGCCTGCCAACTTGTAGGCTAATACACTTTTACCTTTCATAGATAGGTGTAACCCACCTAAGTCTAACTACCTATGATCAGTAAAGGTAACTCCAGGATCAAAGTACCCAAAGCTCTTCCGTAGATAGAATCACAGAATCACAAAATATTACGAGTTGGAAGGGACCCACAAGGATCATCTAGTCCAAATCACCACCTAACGCATGTCCAGAGACCGAACGCACACCCCAGAGTGGTGAACATAAACCTAGATCCCTCACAGCCGCACAGTCCACTCCAAGACAGGAGAGACCCACAGGACCATCCAGCCCTACACCCCCCAGCTAGACCACGTCACTAAGCTCCTCATCCAGTCTTCTCTTAAACACCTCCAGGGACGGTGACTCCACCACCTCCCTGGGCAGTCCATTCCAATGAGCAATCACTCTCTCTGTGAAAAACCTCTTTCTAACATTCAGTCTAAACCTCCCGTGGCGTAGCTTAAGGCCATGTCCTCTCGTTCTGGTGTCGTCAGCCTGAAAGAAGAGGTCCACACCCACCTGGCGGCAACCTCCCCGCAGGTACTTGTAAACAGCAATGAGGTCACCTCTGAGCCTCCTCTTCTCCAGACTGAACAGTCCCAGTTCCCATAGTCGCTCCCCATAGTGCTTGTCCTCCAGTCCTTTCACCATCCTTGTCGTCCTTCTCTGGACCCTCTCAAGCAACTCAACTCAGAAGCCCAGAACTGCACACAGTACTAAAGATGTGTGTGACCAGCGCCTAGTACAGGGGAAGGATAACTTCCCTAGTCAAACTGACCACACTGTTCCTGATGCAGGCCAGGATGCCATTGGCCTTCTTAGCCACCTGGGCACACTGCTGGCTCATATTGAGTTTCCTGTCAATCATTACACCTAAGTCCCTCTCCACTTCACTAATCTCAAACCACTCCTCCCCTAGTCGATAGCGGTACATGGGGTTGTTATGTCCGCAGTGAAGAACCCGGCACTTAGACTTGTTAAACCTCATACTGTTGGAGTCTGCCCATTTCTCTAGCCTGTCAAGGTCTCTCTGAAGGGGCCTCCTACCCTCCGGCAGTTCAACATTTGCCCCCAGCTTGGTATTATCTGCAAACTTGGCTGATGATGGATTCGATTCCCTCGTCCATATCGTCAATAAAGATGCTGAACAGTGCTGGGCCTAGCACTGACCCCTGTGGGACTCCACTGGTGACTGGCTGCCAGCTGGATGTGGCACCATTCACCAACACTCTCTGAGCTCGTCCATCCAGCCAATTCCTAACCCAGTATAAAGTCTTTCCATCCAGTCCATGCACTACCTGTTTCTCCTGCAGCTTATTGTGGGAAACCGTGTCAAAGGCTTTGCTAAGGTCCAAATACACAACATCCACCGCCTTTTTGTCATCAATCAGTCGAGTCACTGGATCGTAAAAGGAGATCAGGTTGGTCAGGCAGGACCTGCCTTTCTGAAATCCATGTTGATTAGATCCAATGTCATGGTCGTTTTGCAGTTGCTGCATAATAGCACACAAGACCATCTGTTCCATGACTTTGCATGGGACTGAGGTCAGGCTGACTGGTCTGGAGTTGCTCGAGTCATCTTTCCTACCCTTCTTGTGGATGGGTGTCACATTGGCCAATTTCCAGTCTTGTGGCACAACACCAGTAAGCCAGGACTGTTGGTAAATTATGGAGAGTGGCTTGGCGAGTTCATCTGCTTGTTCTTTCATGACCCTCGGATGGATCCCATCTGGTCCCATGGACTTAAGAGGATCCAAGCCACTCAGCAAGTCTCTGACTACCTCCTTTTGGATTACAATGGGGTTATACTGCACCTCCACTCCTTCCATGACCCTGCTGGTGCAGTTGTCCTGCAGGCAGTCTCTCTTACTGTTAAAAACAGAGCCAAAGTATGCATTAAGTATTTCTGCCTTTTCCTCATCTTTGATTACTACTAGCACCTAAGCCACTTATTAACAGGATTCTCCTATATGTCACAGTTCATCCCTGCTCTTACAGGTATTGAACAGAAAATTTCTTGCATACCTACCCCATTGATATGTTCACCTAGTTTCCTAAAATCTCTTTTAATTACCCTAACTCTCATCTCAGTAGTCTCATCCCTATCAGCTTGTACCACCAGCAGCGGGTATTAATTTGTGGGACTATCTTCCTGGTGATATCCTGAACCTGGGTCCCTGGAAGACAGCAGATCTCCCTGTGGGGTGGGTCTGGTCTACACGCAAGTCCCTCCACTCCCCTTAAAAGGGAGCCCCAACCACCACTACCCTTCTTTCCTGTTTTGTATTAGAAGTTTCAAGCAACTTTCCTATATGAGTGCTCGCTGGAGGTTCACTAGTACATATAATCTCTTCTACCCCCTCATCCAGGTTCCCAAAATCCAGTGCCCAAAACCTATTCCCCAAGGGTAGCTGACAAGGTGGCATGTGGAATGCCTGAGAAGGACAGGAGAGGATTCTGTTTCCCCATCAATTGCAGACCTGGTCCCATTCTTCATCATTGACAAGATCACTACCTTCCTTGTTGTGGGGGAAAGCCTCAATCTCATCAGGTTCCTGAGCCTTAGCAAGAGATGGAAGGGTATGATTCCACCAATCTAGCTCTCTTTCACTCTCCCTAATACTATGAAAACTTTCCACCTGCTCTTTAAGGTCCGTTACCACTTGGCAAGTTGGACTCGATTATCCTTGTCAGTCCCTTCCAACTCAGAATATTCTGTGATTCTTCTCTGGAGATCTTCCAGGACATGTTCTTGTGTCACCTGCTCTATGTGACCCTGCGTTAGTATGGGGTTTGGACTAAGTGACCTCCAGAATTCCCATCCAGACCCAACCATTGTGTGACTATATATATATATATATAATTTCCATTATTAAACCTTTCTTATTTAAACCCACCAGTGAATTTATTTTTATACTTCCAATTCTCTTCCCCTCATCTGCTGAGAAGAGGAGTGATAGGCTGACTGTGTAGTGCGTAGTTTCTGGATAGTGTTAAACCACAACAGAAGTCATAGATCATGGACAAGCTTTTCTTTGGAAAGGGAAGATTTATTTGCAAGAATAGAAAAAACCTGTGGGTATAAGATGAAAATCCAAGTGATAGATGCAGGGCACAGGAGAGATTAACAGGTTTAGTTTTCCTCAATAGAGTAGAAAATCTTAAAATATTTCATTTTCTTGCAAAAAAAAATAACCCTAAGACACTTCTAGCAGTCTTTTTTCAGTGAGCATTAATTATTCTTATCCATGTGTTTAAAATATTCTAAATAAGAAAGGAATTTTAGGAGAAGTTTAAAAATATTCTTTCTGCCTACTCTTTCTGTCTGCTTTTCTCTGTTTTCTTTCTTTTTCTTTCTTTCTTTCTTTCTTTCTTTCTTTCTTTCTTTCTTTCTTTCTTTCTTTCTTTCATATTTTAATGATTATTTCTTCTATTTTTTACTTGCTCTCATGCTCACAAAAATGTAGCTGCTTTAAGAGCTATTAGTTATTCTTGATGTAAGGACATATTTATAGTAATTTTTTTTCTCATTTTAATAACCGAAAGTTGGCATTTGCAGGTTCTCTGACACTTCCCCAGGGCATTCTGAAGAAAAACCTTACAATGCCATGTTCAGGAACAGACAGCCACAAGGGCAAAGTCTTGGTGTCATCTCTTCATTAATTAGGTAAGTGTACACTTGAGGTTACATTAGGCTGTCCATTTGCATCAGTATCTCAGATTTAATCGCATAGTCACTATGTCTCATAGCTACTTTGAAGGCAATTATTTTGACAATTATTAGGAGACATTATAAATAGGTAATTCAGGGCATAATAATGCAAAATAAACCCATTAAGACAAAAGCCCTAGAGTGGAAACCTGCCTCTCGTCAAGACATGAACAAACCCTCTTTCCTGGAGACTAACTTTATTACCATGTGACTAAGAATAACAGCTAATACGGTTTACAGAATTTGCAGCATTTTAATTCTAACATTGTAAATCACATGCTTAACACTTACCTAATATAGATAATTAAGGGAACTCTAATTCCATCAAGAGAAAATTACAGAACAATTTTCTTGAAGAATATTGTGTTCCTATGCCAAGACTAAAGACTCAGAAACGATGGGAGGAAGAGCTGAAGTAGAATGAGGTTGCCCTCAGAACAAGATATTCAGTGTGCTGACAGCAGGTTTGTCCAGAGTCCTCAGTCTGATCTGTGACAAGTAGCAGAGAGTGACAGTTTCCTAGTTTTATGCAGAGAGATCATTTACATATTTTTTCAAGTAGCTTCAGGCTGTTGATTTTTAAATCCTCAAATAAAGTTAATGAAGCTCAGGAGGAAAAACAGCTCCTGCAAAGCAGCCCCCTGCATAGTGTATTGTTTTCTTTCAAAGTATTTTATGTTGTGATCCAGTCAGGCTCTATTTATTTCATAATTTGAAAAGATTCAGTACAAAACACTACAACTATGGAGAGCACACCCTACAAGAAAACTGTTCTAAATGCAATCTGATTTCCTAAAAATATAGAATATATTTATTTACCTATTTTAGGAAGCTTATATTTGGAACATTAAGGTTAAGTAATGGAATGAAAAAGCTTTTAATTGTTTGAAAAATAATCTGATTAATGTAAAAACCAAGGCTTAATGATATATATAAGATACATGATACCTGCAAAATCTTTGTAGCCAAAATATTGTGATATGCTTTTATTTCCTTTCTTATTTTTATGAATAAGTTTGTGCTGTTGCAATCCATCTGTGCCTCTTGGATCTTCTCCAAAAGTTGTCTATTCATCATTGCCAGTACTTAAGTGTTTGAACATAGGATAAAATAAGTGGCCATATACAGATACTGATGAATATGTGACATTTTTCCCTTAAAATTATATATTGGAGAGATTATTCATCAAAGACTGGCAAGGTGTGGTTTCTAAGAAAATGAAGCCAACCCATCAAAAGCATTTATGCGGCTTTAAGATATGATATAAAAATCAGTGTGACACTTTCTAGAGAGATATTATAAAGGCTGACTTAATTACAATTTCTCATTTGTTACAATTTGGTATTTTGGTAATTTCTTAATTGGGCCAAAAAGAGATCAGGAATTGTGAGAAAACTCTGATAAGTAATGACTGATTAAGTAGTGTTTAATTGTATTTTTGGAATGTAGTTGCTGATTGGATCATTTGGCTTTCTGAGCCTCAATACCCATTTGGACAATCAGATTTAAATGGTTAGATCACTTGGCACAAAGTCCCTCAGATATTAATGTAGGAGGCAGCAGCTTAATGTCTTTATTAATGATCTAGATAGTGGGACAGAGCACCCACTCAGTGCATCGGTGAACTGTGCCAAAAGAGGGGGGGACGCGGAAGAACTGAAGTCTTTGCTCCTGAACCCCCACCTGAGGCAGCTGCTCCTCACCCTCGACCAGGCCCCGGATAAAAGCTGCGTCCTGAGGCGGTTCATGCAGGAGCCGCTGTTCGTGGAGTCTGCAGATTGCTGCCTCAGGGTGGTGAAGCCTCCCGAGAAGGAGAACATCCTCCCCGAGTGAGGAGTAGTGGGGGTGCTTTCCTTTCCTCGAGGTTTTGTTTTCCTTATCTTGGGGTGTTGCTGAGACTGGGGGGTCCATCCTGGGTCTCTCCTAGGGACCTGGTCACTGTGCCCATGGATGTCACCGCTCTGAGTTCAGTCCAGGGCTGACAAACAGTGACAGATTCGGGCTGGATACATTTCTAGAAACTGGGGATTGAACTCGATGCTCTCTGTTGGTACAGAAATATCAACAGCTATTTTTTTTTTTTTTTTTTCCGAGGTGGGGAGATTTAGACTGGACCTTAGAAAGAACTTTTTCACAGAGAGGGTGATCTCTCACTGGAATGGGCTGCCCAAGGAGGGGGTGGAGTCACTGTCCCTAGAGGTGTTTAAGAAAAGGTTGGATGATGCACTTGGTGTCATGACCTAGATATTAGGGTAGCGTGTTATAGGTAGGATGGTGTGTTGGTAGCAGGATGGCAACAGGTTAGGTAACAGGTTTGGCTAGGTTAGGTAATAGGTGATAGGTTGGACTTGATGATCTCTATGGTCTTTTCCAACCTTACTGATTCTGTGATTCTGTGACTTCTGCTCATAGGTTGTTCAGGAGGCCAGAGAAACAGGCTGATGAAAAACCACATGAACGTGAACAAAGCAAAGGTGAATTCTTGCAGCTGGGATGGACCAAACTCATATAAGAGTCAGATTAAGGTGCCAAGACAGCACTGTATCAAAATTTACACTTCTCATTTTAAGACAGACATACTGGAACAAGGAATTTGGATGACGTCTAAGATTGTTAGAGTGATGGAGCATATGGATATGTGGAGAGGCTGAAACAGTTGAATTTTTGCATTCTCAAGAGAAAATGAAAGATAGGGGGGACCTAATTGTGCCTACTGGGAAGACAGAAAATTAATTCAGGCTTTTACTAGAAATTTAAATTAAATACGAGTAAAAAGTTATGAGATCTCTGTTGTTCAAGATTTTCAAAATTTGAGTTGTGACTGGACCAGATAAAATTAGGAAGGCCCCTTTAGACCTACTTTTTAGGCCACTCTAACCCCTTTATTCTGTGCTTGTATCATTCTAGAACACAGAAAGTATGAAAACTCTTTTTCTCTATCTTAGCTTCATTAATATGAAACAGATGAGACATGAAAAATTTTTGAAGTCAAACTTCATGTCTATTATTGCTGATCTCAAAAAGCCTGAGAACTTGTAAGCAACTGAAAGTGATGGCTCGTTTACTCTATTGCAATATTTTCTACTACAACACTAAAAGATAAGAAACCATGTTTCACAAATTATAAAATGCATCCTGTTCACTATTTTATTAAGCTCTATCTCAAAATTCATGTAGATCTCATTCATTACTTATACACAATCATCCACAAATCCATGTAATCATTTGGTATATCTAATCAGGACTTTTCTTTCTCATTGTTAAGAATCCTTGTCTTGGAAGCCACACTAATTAATACTTACCAGTTTAGCAATAGCTGTTTGTTATATGTGCTGTTATTAAATGGCCAATGATAATTCAAAATCAGCATTTAAGTTCTACTACACAGCCCAAACTTTTGCAATGCGTACATATATAAATGTACATATTACTTACAACTATTATAATTAATGTAACAATTACTAGTGTAAATTCAATTTTTAAAGACAAATTTGCTGCAACTTTGAAGAAAGAAACACTGCAAAATAAACAAAGTAATCTTGTCCCATTCAAAATTGTCTGTATTCTAAAAAATACCTGGATAGTTGGTCAAAAATCTATTAAAATTACCAGGATTTATCTAATGGGTTTTGTTCATTTAAAATGGAATTGATCCAAATTAATCTTGATTCTGGAGAGATTTTAAAAGGAAATAAAATATCTTTATGTCTCATTTAATCCCTGGAATATATGAGTTAAATACATTGCGTTTTTGCAAAGGCAAAATAGACACATTCTACTAAATTTAAGAGATGTCTGTTTTTATTTTTCTGGATTCAAATACTGTATCTTTGTTGGAAAAAGGAGTCTCAAAACTGTGCAACTGTTCTCAAAGGGTTAGTTCAGAAGCATTAAAAATGCTTTCATTTAAATCTATGATCTGTGTTCATTCAAACTATTCTTGACCTCTTGTTGATCCTTAGGCTCATAAGAGTTTCCTGTTTCACTATCTCAGTTGGTGGGCTTTTGGAAGTAAAAAATACCTTTATAATTCCGGGGAAAAAAAATACATGGACTAAGAAGGAAAATCTGCAAATAACTGGTATTTTTGAAGTAAAATAAATTAAAAAAAAAGTTTAAGCAAGATTTTTATTTTGCTTTGTTAATGACAAAAAGAAAAACTAATTCCATATTCTTACCTTTTCCATAATTTTTTTCTCCTTTATGAATAGGTTTCATAATAAGACTGAGTTTATAGCCTTTCTGTCAGATAAATGGAGCTGGAAAGTGATGAGGTTTACAGTGTTAAATTATTTCACCAAAAACACTGAATTAAATAAATTTCTTGGGTAGGTTTAAGTGGTATGTGTATGTTCGCATATCCTTTTATAGACACACAAGGTTTCATAGCTGTGTGTTACTCTGATGCTGAGATGGACTTCTGCATGTACAGTAGGATTGTGAGCAATGAGTGATCTTGGCTAAGCTTCCTTGTGAATTAATTCTGTTTTGGAAATGGTGAATCACTTAATTTACATAGGTGTATAATGATGAACTTTACGTCAAAAATTATATTTTCGCCTAACTAGATATTAATCAAATCAAGAGAGGCTTTTTCCCATTAACATAAATAGGAACTGGACTTTGAGACTAGGATTTATGCTACTATAAATCTGGAAAAATTCACAAAGTGAATGTGTATCATATGCATTTAAACAATAATTTCAAATAAAGCTTGAAACATCACTTTATTTATTGCAGATGATAAAGTATTTCAGGAAGAAACAGGCATTTATTTGCATGTTTCTTAGAAGCATGAGGAAGCTTCAAAATTATGGATTAAAATTCATGTCAACCTGTATTCATAGATTGTAAAAGATTAAGGGGAAAAGATATTCAAGTTTGGCTAGACTAGGTCAAGTACTGAACTGAGAGTGTGTAATGCACTTTGCAATGTAAGTGATAAATAAGTATTGGAAGTTGAAAACCCTCTTCAGTCAGTTATGGTTGCATAACTCTATTTGCACTTCTGATTCAAAATTGTCCATATTTGTTGGTATCTAAAATGGGAAGAATTGAACATTATGACAAAAAGGGATCTTGTCATCACCTAGTTTGAATTTTCATTAATTTACTTTGAATGGGTATTTCGTTTGTGTAATGAAACTTCGTACAAGAGCAATAACTTCTTAGTAATTACAATGAGGGACATAAGGTGACTTCCGTTAATGTAACGTAGTGTAATGTAACGTTCCGGCATTGCAGAAACACCATGTTCTTCTCCCCTGTGCTCTATAATAAGGCATATCATTGAAGGGCTGTATTATAAAAGGATTCAACTCCACACAATTTCACACTGTGGTACTGGCCCCTTTCCAGCCACCATTCCTAACACATTCACACTCCTGCAGTGCGTCAGAGAATACTCAGGTTTCTGGGTTCCTGTAATTTCTGTTCATGACCACATTGTGACATTTCTCAGGCAATTTCCACAAATTGTGGCTATGAGGTTGATGCTCAGGACCATGCTGGAAACGAAATGTTTTTGGTGGAAAGACACTGCATTATAAATATGGCATCTCATGCAAGCTGGTGCTGAATATCAGATACCAGAAAGTCCTTCTCCCTGGGCACCACTTCCATTAGCCTCTTATCGAGAAGGGACCCTCCATTCTACTCCATTTTGCTCTTGAGCTTTGCTGTCTCTGACTTTCACTAGCCAATGGGCAACCCTTTTGGGGTTCACAGGTTCACAGGCTATTTTGAGTTGGAAGGGACCCACAGGATCATCTAGTCCAACTCTCACACGAACAC
The DNA here is from genome assembly GCA_013390025.1 of Pitta sordida. Classification (NCBI taxonomy): domain Eukaryota; kingdom Metazoa; phylum Chordata; class Aves; order Passeriformes; family Pittidae; genus Pitta; species Pitta sordida. The sequence goes on along the minus strand of WEKX01001204.1, from coordinate 20,836 downwards.
CCACTCAGGAATCAGGCCCACAGGCATGGAACCATGGTCACCACGCTCCATCCATCCAAGCCTCCCATCATCTAGACTATGTCACTGAGCTCCTCATCCAGCCTACTTTTAAACACCTCCAGGGACGGTGACTCCACCACCTCCCCGGGCAGCCCATTCCAGTATGCGATTACTCTCTCTGTGAAGAACCGCTTCCTAATGTTAAGATTGAACCTCCCCTGGCGTAGTTTAAGGCTATGTCCTCTTGTTCTGGTGTCGTCAGCCTGGGAGAAGAGACCCACATCTACCCGACTGCAACCTCTCCTCAGGTAGTTGTAAACAGATCTTCAAGTCCATAATAGAAAGGCAGTTGTGGCAGACAGAAATGATAGCAGGGTCACTGATACATAATTAGTGTCAGAAATATTTATTAACCCTCTGGTTCCCTTTGTTTATTGCAGTTCCCCAAAGTGTGTAGGAGCATTTGCTCTAATTTGAATACTTGCAGAGTCCTCTTCAAGTGCATCAGCAGTAGTAACTGTCATTCCTTTTTGCGAACAACTATTGACACAGGACACCAACTAACTATAGTCTTAGAGTATGTGTCCTTGAGAAATCCAGAAGAGCACCTTGTTTCTGACCATGAGTGTACATTTGCATGGGGATACATTGCCTTGTGAAAGTATCACTTCCCAGTTAGAGTCCTGACTTGGGCTAAAATCAAAGCATCATGCTTTCTTCTGTTTGTCCCTTTAGGATCTCACTCAAATCTGGACTAAGTTGTGTGGCCATATTCATCACCCTTCTCAAGAAAACACTCTTGATGTGTGATTCCCTGTAGTGCCATAGATTCCTTTTAGCAAAGATACTGGTGAGAAATTTCAAATTATATAAATTTTATAATTTTTTCTTCTCCCACTGAATTAGACTTTCCAGCTCTCTTTTTATTTGGCAGAAATAATTCACTGTAGACAATCTATATTTTAAAGGTTCCTATCATATAAGACATTTTCAAAGATTTCTAAGGTTAAACCTTACAATAATGGGCATTCTGCCCCAATCTATATATGTAAATACGCAAAACATTTTGAGATACTTGGAAACTTAAATAACCAGTCCTGTTGCGGCTAAGCTATTAGACAAGAAAAGCAAGAAATACCTCATCCTAGCCTTTGTCATTACTTTCAATGTTGTGAATCATTTTGGGGAAATTATCACCTTAAATCACTGTACTTTTATCAAGTTATAATTCCTTATGTGTTTATAAAATATATGATTTTTTTGCCTCCTGCGGCTTAAAATTAATATTAGAAACCTATAAGAAAGGGCCAACAATGAGCAGGAATAGAGAAGAATCTAGAAGGTTTAAAAATAAAAACAATGCAGTTTTACTGTGGTCTACTTCACAAAAAGCTCCTCTTGTGGCAGCACAATTATTCAGTTAAAGAAAAAAAAATCTAATTGATTTATCTCAGAAATAAAGGGAAGTTTATACTTTTATGTTATTCTACAAATTTCTAGTAAAATGGCTGGAAAAGAAAATACGAAATATTAGTTTAAAATAGATGATAAGAGTAACAGATGCAGAACTGCAAAGAAAACAGACACCTTAACGTGATTCCAGTTACTAACATTTTTCGGTCTGTTTACCTCTATAATACATTAACAGTGGATTTTAAGGCAAAATCATACATTCAGCCTGACCTCGGTGCCAGGCAAAATTATGGAGCAAATCATCTTAAGGAAAATGATGTTGCACCTCCAGGAGTATAAGCAGATCAGACCTAGTCAGCATGGCTTCAGGAAAGGAAGGTCCTGCCTGACCAATCTAATTTCCTTCTATGATCAGGTGACCCGCCTAGTTGATGAGGGAAGAGCTGTTGATGTGGTGTACCTGGATTTTAGTAAAG
>WEKX01001184.1:0-15415 GCA_013390025.1 Pitta sordida | reverse complement strand
GATATGTAGCTGGAGAGAAGGCTGCAACGACAGGGAAGAGATTTCTGGAATATCACTGCTACCAAAATGCTTATCAACACCTAAGAGTTTCATGCTAAGCAGAAAATGTTAGAGTAAGTCTCAGGAAAGATTTTCAAAGAAGACTTATCAGAATAAAAAGGTAGTGCCTAACTATGCTAATGTAGCTCAGGCAGGAAAAGTGATAGTAACATGGGTTTGGTAAAAATGGTTCAAACAAAACAAAACAGTTCAAACAAACAAACAAACAAACAAACAGAAAAGATTACAGAAGAGGGATTTCTCCATTTAAAACATAGGCAAATGTGATATTAAATCAAGTACAGCCTGCTATGACTCTGTAGGATTTCAAGTCAGTATTTCCAGCACAACACACTCACATCAGAGATAAAGAGCCCAACAAAATTTGGCAGTTTCATAAGTAACAGTTCTGTCTGACACATGTGACAAGAGTTTACAGAACATAGAAGAGAGAAAAGTAGATCGGGATGGAAAAAACTGGACAGCGTGTTGACTTAAAATTTTGACCTAAGAATAAGGAAATATAATCAGAGAACAAATTGCACTTGAAAGCAGCATTAAAATCTGTCAGTAGTGAATTTCAAAATGGAGAGCTTAATAAATCACATCGCCTAGAAAATGATGTTGGAAAAGGAATATTGGAACACTAAATTAATTGCAGTCAGAAAAAATTCTCTTTTCTGGTTCATTTGTCATTCCAAGATATTTAACCTAAACTATCCATTTGTACATCACTTCAGCAAATTGGTCATCTGTTCAAATGGGAAATGCTGGAGCTACAGGTGTACAGTGCTGTAGAATTCATGACCAAATGCTCATTTCCCAAACTCTGGAAAATAACTGTAAACACAGTCTGATTTTCTCTCTTGGAAATGAACTTTGTTGACCACCTTTCAAACTGCTACAAAGAAGACTCCTGGAACCTGTATGACCTTACCAGCTCTATGTTGTCAAAGGAAGAATTAAAAAAAGAAACATGATAGAAACAGAAGACTCGGGAAAAAAAAGGGGATGAAAACAGTTTATGCCTTCATCCTGACTCTCATTATCCTTTTTGTGAGTGGTCTTTAAGTCAGACAAATCCAAAAGAATAATTAATGTCTCGTAAGACAAAAATGTTTGTTATGAATGTATGACCTTATTCTCTCACAGGCTGAACCTGATTATTCCCAAAGAAATTTACAGTCACTCTAAACAAGCTACTCTAATAAGAAAACGTTATTTTGCAGTCCCAAAGCAGACAATCAAGACCAAAATCTTAATGTTGTCTAGAGTTGAGCAAAGCTTCTATTCCATAAGGTTAAACCTCACACTATACATTTCTAACTTAGAAGTAACTACCAAGATATTGCTAGAAGAAAAATACACCAACTTGCAGATGGGATCCAGCCCCAAGGAAATACTCTCTAATATCCAATTCTTCAGCAGAACTGTTTCTATGACCTTTTTCAAGGTTTTTTTTTAAAAACTCCTCTGACAAGATAATAAAATCTGGGCAAATAATTACGGAATCACAGAACCATTTTGCCTGGAAAGGACCTCATGAGGTTTCTAGTCCAACTCCCTGCTCAATGCAGAGCCAATGCTAAATTCAGACCAGTTTGAAGACAGGTCTTCTACACCTCTGAGGAGAAAGATCCCACAATCACACAGCCTTTTTCCAATGCTTAATTACTCCATAGTATTTTTTAATTTTTCCCTTCATTCTATCTAGACATAATTAACACTATGTCCCTTCATAATCATTATCTTCTCCTGTGTAACTCAGTGAAGAAGAACCTGGCTCTCTCTCTTTTTTTTTTTTTAATAAACTCTTAGACGTACTGTCAGACTGCTATGGTGCCTCCTTAAAAACTTCCTTTCTCCAGTCTAATGATCTCCATTCCCTCAGCCTTCTCCACAGGACATGTACTTCAGTGGCAGTACTTAATCCACAGAACCACATGATAACAAATACAGATAAAATGAGTAGGAGCTTCAAATCAGAGACCAAACCATGCTGCTTTTTATGGAATGGACACCTCAGACAAAGCAGCACACATCTCAATTTCTCCATCCCCCCAATCTGTATAATTCCAAAATAAAAACTCAGCACACTTCACCCTTAAGACTGGCTTGTCATCTGATATCTCTAGCAGTAGTAAAGAGCCCCAAGCTATGTAGAGAGGGGTTCAGTAAGTATGATTGTCTGGATGAACACAAACAATTTTTTCCTTAATTAGTCAATCCAAGAAGTCAGGGTCGGTTGCCATTGCTGATTTTGCAACGTGTATGGCTGGCTCCAGTGGATCCCGAACTGAGGACAGCAGTTTAATGGTGCCTAATGGAATAATTGGCTTCATGTAGAATATCAAGTATCAGGTTGATTTTGCTTCACTCTGTAGAAGTTATGCAGTTAATAAAATAAGCTTGCACCAATATTCTCTGTTGCAGACAAGAGACACATTGTTGAAAGATGTCCTCTGCCTTTCCACCTGTGGATGTTATGCAGGTTTCCTAATGATAAGTGCCCAAACCATATCCAGGGAACTTGATTGCAAATTGCAGGATTCCCCAGAGTGGGAGCATAACTTCCTTGTACTAGTTGCACTGTTCACACAGTTTGCTTCGGACTCCAGGTTTTTCGTTTATGACAGATGAGAGAGGATAAAAGATAGTTTAACAATGATTTACAGCTGTTTTTTAAACCCTTAGTGACAAAACTCAGATACCATCCTTTTTTTGTCAGGGTGCTCAAATCTCTTGTTAANGTTTATGACAGATGAGAGAGGATAAAAGATAGTTTAACAATGACTTACAGCTGTTTTTTAAACCCTTAGTGACAAAACTCAGATACCATCCTTTTTTTGTCAGGGTGCTCAAATCTCTTGTTAAACCCTCCTTTCTTTTTTTTTAGAAAGATGTATTGGAATGGAGTTCTCTAGGCTTTTTCTCATAGGAATTGAGTTATCACATTTGTCACTGTGGTTAAATAAATGTTTTGTCAAGGTTGATTTACCTTTACTGGCCTGTTCATATGAATTTGACCTCTCAAACTGGCCCAGCTCAATCAGCTCTGATGACAGTGCCAAATAATACTCCCATTTCTCAAGTGAACACACACTCCTCAGGAGTGCCAGAGAACCATGATAGAAGTGTCAATACAGATGCTCCAAATTGCTTGATAAATCTAGCCTGGGATTGAGTGTCTGGGAAGTGATATCTGAAGAAGAGATCAGGTACAAGTGAGAGAGCACAATCTGAGGGAAAATATGGGAGATCCTGGAGAGCCATCAATATTTGAATGGATACATTTCTCCATCCTCATTCCAGAAGGAGGCTGTTAACAGCATTCTCCACCATTAACTGCTACTTCTCCCAGACGACCTGAATCAAACTGGAAGAAAATAAACTCCATCACAGTTCTTAAGAAAAGGACTTTTTTATTATATCAATTACGGGTAGCATTAGAATAGCAGTGGAAGGAGATCTGTGTTTTCTAACTCTGATGTGCAAATTCTTGTCCAGAGGGGTGCCATTGTATAGAATAGCCATCAATAGATAAGGCTATTTTTTTTCTTTATTTCAACAGTTGTGTTACCTTTGTAGTATCTTTGAAAAGTTCTTTAAATGATGCTTTCATACTGTATGTCTAAATTCTATTCTTTCATCATGAGCAGGAAAATATAATGGATTAATTTGTACTAGTAATGCTAAGACACCTGGAAGATTACCTTAGTCAAAAAAATTGAAAAGAAATTCTGCTTGTATTGATTTGGGTCTTATTTTCATTCTGTTCTAATCCATGAAGGACTTACTTTTTTATTTCCTGATCACTGAGTACTATGAAGAAGAATTCACAAACCTCTACAGTTACGGTAAGGGTCAAGGTAAACAGAACTGGACTCTGTAGTAAATCAATTGACTCTAAGGAAGCTCAGCCATCATCTTCTTAATACCTGGGATGTGGTTTGTTCTGTTGAGCTGCCCTCTTGTTGCTTGGAGACAGAGGCCATGAGTCCAGTCCTGTAACTTTAGTAAGCCAAAGGTTCTTCTAAAAAATTGAAGCACTGGTCTGTTTATTCCCCAGAGATGATGAGGGATGTCGTTTTAACAGGAAGAAGTAGGAGGTAATGGTCTGACATGGTTGTGCACCAAATTGCAGTAAGTATCTTAAAACATGACTGAGCTGGAGCACATAATGTTCACAGATCTGGGTGATTATGGGAGCTTTATTGTTGAAAGGAACACTAACATCAAATACAGCAAAGAATGCGTTGCTTTCTTTGTTTTTTCTTCCTTTATTTTGTAGTACAATTTCTCTACCTTCCGTGCTCTCCTGCAACCCTTCTGTGCTTTGCATGGCCCCAGCTGATTACAGTATATGTCAAAGAACACAAAGTGCCTTATGGAGGATTACCTGCTCCTTCTTTGATAGATGTGCTGCAAACATAGCAGTAGACTCATTTGAAGGTGTTCTTCTCTCCTTTCACATTTCCTTATGAAAATTTACTGAGCTACCCTTTTCCACTGAATTATGGGACTGTTGAGAGTTATTTATGGCAGAAATCAATGTGTTCAAACCATCCCTTGATGTTGGTCTTTGCTAATGAAATCTGGATATACTCAAGATGTGATAAGCATAGTCTGCTAGAGTTAACCCTGTGATGCCTATTTCCTATTAAACATGTAAATACTCTTCACTTCCTGACTCAGGACAGCAGGTTTTGTTGGCAAGAGGGAAAGTGCAACACACTCTGCGTATTTCATTTTGACAGCATTGTATACAGCTCAATTGGCTGTGATTATTTCACCATAATCATTGAAAATATAATACTTGTTCAATAAAAGAACACATTGTCTTCTGATCTGTGTGCTTCATATGTGTGCCTGATTGTGTGCTCATTACCTAGTAACTGATAAACCAAATTATATGTGGAAAGCAAATGGAGTTTGACCAATAAGGGTACAGTAAAAGAAAAGGTACAGTAAAAAAAAAGAAAAAAGTGAGGGTGGGAAGAAGAACATTACATCTTTCTGCTGAAGGAGAGCAGATTTCTTTAAAGCATGATTTAAGGAAAACGAGACTTTCTGAAACCGAACCATTTGCTGGAATGGGACTTTTGTTAAGTTTGATTGTAAATCAAATAACTCCGGTTTGCTGACAGCTTGTTTGATTCAATAACAGCTTCAACCTGAGCCTAGATGGCATCTCAAAATATATGCTTCAAACAACACATTTTGCTGAGTGCAGTCCATCCACAAGCAGCTTTTTGTTAATGATCTGGACCTGGAATCACAGCTGAGTTTGAATTTTGGTATTTTCAATGCAACACTAAATCTGACACTAAATCTGAGCTTCAAATTTTTTATTGTATGGCCTATACCCCTCTAGAGATTTATTTCCACTCACTGAAATTCATAGTAGCATGTTCTTTTAGACTGAAATACTCTATTTGCATTGTACATTTGTGCTGATTTTGTCTGGGATAGGGTTAGTTTTCTCCATAGTACCTGGGGCAGGGCTGTGTTTTGGATTTGTGCTGGAAACAGTGTCAATAATTCAGGGATGTTTACATTACTGCTCAGTAGAGCTTACACAGAGTCAAGGTCTTTTCTGTCTCTCACCCCAACCCACCAGTGAGTAGGCTGGAGATGCATGAGAACTTGGAAGGGGACACAGCTGGGACAACTAATCCCAGCTGGTCCAATGGATATTCCACCCTGTGCTAACATGTTCACCATATAAAGCTGGTAAAGGAGGAGGAAAAGGGGAACATTTGGTGTAGTAGTGTTTGTCTGAACACCTGCCTGCCCCTGGGAAGTGGTGAGCGAATTCTTTGTTTTGCTTTGTTTGTGTGTTCAGCTTTTCCTTTAGCTATTAAACTGGCTTTATCTCAGCCCACAAAGTATTTCACTTTTACTGTCCCAATTCTCTTGCTCCTTTAGCAAAGAGTGAGTGGCTGTGTGGGGCTTAGCTACCAACCGGGGTTAAAGTCCAATAGTCCTTTTCACAATTATGTAGCATGTACAAGAAGAAAGAAGATTAATTGTTACATAAACAGACTCCCAAGGCACATATGTATTACTAATATTGAAAACATTAATCATTATCTGAAAGTTTATAGACTAAGTGTTATGAAATTAGAACAGCATACATTTAGTATGCTCCTGTCATCACTAGTGAGAGATAACAATGTCAGAATATTTTTTGCTTTGTAGGAATGTGCATCAGATTTCCAATGTCAGGGATGTTTCTGTTAGCAGAAGTTGTGATCTCAAGTTCTCTCCCTCCTCAACAGGTCAGTGATAAACGTCTTTCATACTCGTGAGTTAAACCTCTCTTAATACAAGTCTCTTTTCTGTATTCCATTCCTTCACAATTGTGCTCCATATCTGTGTTGCAGTATCTTAAACATTCATCTCAGAAATATATTTCCTTAACGCTGCAACATGGAGGTTCATTATTGAGAAGACAGGTTACTGCAACTCAAACTATCCAGAAACCTTGTCATCAGAATTCATTCCTGGCACAAAAGCAGTTGGTTTCACAGCAGAAGACTAATGGATAAACCAGGAAAGCACTGAGTTTCTTTGCTTTCATAATCTAATTTTAAAAGTGGGAGAAATAATCGTTGTGGAATACTGGTACAACTAACACTGCATTTCAAAGCCCACAATGGTACCAAATAACGACTTTAAAGGTTCCCCTCATCAAGGAGAAAATAGTGATAGGGATCCACCTGAAGTCACTACTTATTTGTGGAGTTTTGTAATTTTTCCAGCAACTGGTACAATGTATTGACTTGCTTTAGTGTAATTAAGATCCTTAAAAAGAACACTTACTACATAATGATCTAACAAGGATATCAGAGTTTAGAAAACACCAGATGGATTCTAAGGTTTTCGAGTCCCTTTGGAAAAACAAGAAAGCAAGATAATATTGTCTAGGTCATACCCATAGTATAATTATATCTTATGAAGTCACTCTAGACCAAATTCTCAATGTTACTAATTTTTATGGAAAACCAGATCAAAGTATTCATGCTGTTGTCTTCAGCAACAAACCTAACTGCATTAACAAATCAATGGTGAAAAACTGATAGTCACTGTCCCTGCTTAAATAAATTCTGTGAGGAAAAGCAGATTGTAACATTCTACTATGTATTCTGAAGACCAGTTTTCCTTCTGTCTGCTTTTGATGTTGCAAAGTCAGAATTCAGAAAAAAAAAAAAATTCTCATCCTTTTGATGGTAGAAAGCTGCTATGAAATCCCTTTGGACTTGGCAGATACCATGTCTGTGCTTGCAATTGGTGTCTCATTCACTGAATGACACAATACACTCAGTCAGTGGTTGAGTCATGGCCAGGCCCGGCTTCTGACTGATAGAGACTCAGTGCAGGGGTAAATTTTGAAATCAGGGAATTCAACTATTGCAGTGACAAGTGTGGCTATAGGTATCTGTGGTTCATGACACAGTAGCAGGCTCTCCCACCTGCAACATTTCAGTGTGATGTAAGCCTTTCCCCCCCATACTAAGGTGTATGGCAAGTCATATCAACACGACTTTGATGATTGGTATGACCTCCCATGCTCTTACCTGTGCCCTGCAACAGCTGTTTTCCCAGTGGCAGAGACACCTTTCTAGAGCCATCCCAGGAAGCTCACCCCAGCTGGCCCTGCCCATGGAGTGAGATGGTATGGGGCGGTAGTGGAAAGCTGGCAATCCCTGTGCCGGCTCCCACAGGGAACTCTGTGGACTCCCTGGGTGGGGAAGGGGCAGGGAAGATTCTTTTTGCTTCCCTGACCCCTCCAAGGGTGCTGGGTTGTGCTGGGAGCACCCTCCAGGGCTCAGGGTCTGAGGGGGTGGGGCGATGTGTGTGGTTTATCTGCATATTTATGATGTACTTATATTCATGGAAAAGGGGACTCACGGCGCAGGAGGAGACCCAACGCCCTACACATTTTGAGGATTCACTGTACTTCAAGATGTTTTAAAATATACCTACTTATTTTTGAGTTTCCTTTTCCTTTTTAATCTTCTGTAAAAGCTAATAGGGATTAACCTGATTTCAGCAAGAGTGATTCCCATGAAAACATCTGAGAACCAGTAGACATAAATCATACGCCTATTTCGAGAAGTCTTTAACACTGAGAAGACTCAGGATTTCTCCATCCTTTCAAGGGTATCAGCAGCAGAGCCTGCAGGGACACAGCTAGAAGGCTATGGGAGAGATTAGGCTGGTGATTATCATCTGAGGGACTACCTGCAGTTTCCATTACCTCTTGTGTTGGTCCTGCTGTGATCCTTTTTTCTCTGCACTTTTCTAGGAGGAGTGACTGTGAACACCTGTCCTTTCAGCAAGAAGGTGGCTAGCAGAGGAAAGGAGGGTCTCTGATGCATGAAGTGTTGTTTGACAAGAAATTTCCTGTCTTTTGGGATTTCCTTTTAGTGCAATCTGCTTTGACTTTATTAGGATGTGCTTGTTGTATGTTCCCGGAGACATGAACTTTTTGTCTTTTTTTCAAAGCTGTTATGACAATATGAAAAGGATTAAACAACAATGAATATAGCATTCCAGACAAGAAAGTGACTGACTATGCCCTAGAAAGAATTCAAAGGTTTAGTTTATGACTGTGTTGAAAAATGAGTACATATACGTATATATAAACTAATTTGTGAGGGGGGGCGATGTTTTTATGTTTTGTTTTAGGGTTTTTTTTCGTGTGCTCTTGTGGTTTCAATGTTAAATTAACCAGATAACATTATTAAGCAAAAGTTGTGTTTTATTTTTTAAAAAAATAAAAGGAAGGAGAACTTGATCTCTGAAAATGATCACCTGCACCACTGAGAGCCTTCTGTAAAGCACCTCAGTATCATTTGTGGCATCCTGTTCTAGGGGAGGGAGAGGGGAGGTCTCTCAGTGAGTCTCTGATGGCTACAGTGTCATGCAGACAGCAGCCTGGGTAAGGAGATATTTAGAAAAGAGGTGGTGCATCCCTTCAGGTAGCTTTATCTTCAACCATATGGTTATTGAGGAATTGGAAGGAAACCACAGAGATTTCAGGCACGATGCAAGTTCTTCATAGCAGGGGCTACAATGTGTGTCAGAAGAGCCACCAAGCATTTTAGATTCACAAGTTTTGCCAGCTAGTTGAAATTGTGATGAATTATCCTTTGACTGTTTAGGAAAATTTCAGACAAATTTGCTTTCTATGTCTTTTATGGGCTATCAAAATGAACAAACAAAAGAAAAATACAAAATGAATAGAGTAGTCCTCAGTTTGTCAGAATTCATCTGAGAAAATTATTGACATGCAGTAGTACCAATTCCAAGAGATTCACAGTACATCAGAAAGGCTGAATTAGTCCATGAAACCAAGAAGAGTATCCAAAATTGCTACAATAAATATTGTTAAGCTCAATGTTTTTAGAGAGATGTAAAACATCAAGCTTCTGGATGTAAACTATCCACTTGAAATTAGAAACTGGGAAGATACCCAAGGGATTATATGTCTTATTGTACTTTTTACAGCAGTAATCAAAACATACAGACATTGAAACATGGAGAATTCGTGGGGTCATGGAAGCAATATCGTCATTGAAACTGACAATCAACCTGTTTCTAAGTGTTCTTATCTCTAAAATCAGCTAAATACATGCCTATGAAATTTCATCATTTGCATTGTCACTCTGAAACCTGAAGGAAATAAAGAAAAAAGCAAAGAAAATATCCAAGGTGTTTTTCTTCAGTAAGAAATTTGATACTCTAACAATGCTCTCTGTTTTCATTTGTTCTCCTTTGTTTTAGTTTTCTAGTCTTAACTAAAACACATTCTTTTTCTTGTGTTTATAATTTAAATAAAGGGTCTGAGATCTGATATCAAGTAAATAACAAAAATGTAATTGCTGAGATTCATAAAGTTATACTGGAGCTGTGCTATTAACTATAAAAAGGCCCTTGTAACAACAGATAATTGCAGAAGTGCTTCCTCTTTCTACATTATGTATTACTTATAAGTAACTGATAATAGAATTCAAGATGAAATCAGACAAAATCTCAGTTTGATATTGAGATGTAAGTATCCTCAAATGTGTTTTATGAATTGATTCTATAACCAAAGTCCTAATTTAAGAACATTCTTTAAATTCTCCATTTTTCTCTCCATGCTTTCATTTACCTAATTATACATTTGCCTAATTATACATTACTATTAATTTATTAATTTATTGAGCCTAGATTAATAGAACTTGCATCATATACTTTGAATTATGGAGAAGCATTTCTAAATTCCTGTGATTTACAATTTGACCAATATACTGAATTTGAGAAATAAATACACCATCATTATGCAAATTGACCAGTGCAAGGTATTAATAAACAAGGACAAAACCCCAACAAAACCCAACAAGCTCCTCTGCAGCATCTTCGCATTACAAGTCCCAGAGATGCATTTCCTGATAAAAAGTAACAACAGCATAACAGATAGAAATAGGCACCACAAGTAGACAACATTTGGAATTACCTAGAAGCCAAGGAAACCCAAAACATGACTTTCAATTTGCATATAAAACCAAGCAGGACCTCAGATTTTCTGGCAACCGAAAGTGTTCTTGGTTCAGTTTCAAGTCATAGTGGAAGAACAGGAAGGAAGGTTATTTTTATTCTCTGTTCAGGAGCAAATTCTCTGTTTAAAAATGATCATCTGAATTTCTATGCCTACTTTCAAACTTTTTATAGGACTTAGAAGTAGTTCAAAATACTTTGCACAGGTTCTTACATTGTTACAGGCTCTATAGTATTGGTTTTGACTCAGCTTGGTATTTTTGTTGAATGCTTTAGACTATGAAATTATTCTTCGTCTAAAGGCAGTTTTAGTCCCAGCAGGGTTTGAGTGGAAGAAAAAAGCTTCAAGGAGGAAATAGAGAAATCAAGTGGATAAGCTTTAGCAGTAAAATGCTGTTAAATAATGGATACTGGGGACAATGTTAAGATTTATTTTCTGCATAGGTGTGGAAGGCACTGGATTACAAAGCACATGCAGGAAAGATAGATAAGCAGCAAATTTCAGTTCTGGTAAATCTGTGCTGTGACAAAAACAAATAGTTTCAAGTTTGCAGTATCTCATCCTCCAGTTCATCACAGCCAGCCACTGACCCCTCCCTTCTAAATATCTCAGCTTTCCTGAAGTGGTTTCTGTGGCTACACAAAAACACACATCTCATTTCTTCTACCAGGTAAAATAAGTATGAAGGTACCTGATGATTATATATATATGAAAGAGGCAGTTGATTAAATGTTCATCTCGAGAGAAAATATTTGAATAGCCATGCAAAATTTCTGCTCACTTCAGTCTTTGAGTAAAACCATGTACCTGAATAAAATCAACAAGCTGCCTCATTGAAAGAGCAGATTGCAGGGGTAGCTAGCAAATTCTGGCCAGAGAAACCAACCACAGATATAAGGTGTGCTCACTTTGTTATCAGAAAAATTTACAATGGATGCATGATGAGTGTGACCACTGCTGATAATTTTTGTATTTGAATTAGTGTCTATTACAACAGCAAAGAAGGATTTTAGAGGGGTGGGAGGGAATATCTGACAAGGTGGATTGTACTCTGTATGGGCACACACGAGTCACCCCAGGGTATTTGAGAAAGGCCTCAAGAGGGACATTAGGCAACAAAAACAAACAAATAAGGCTTCAGTTCTTAGAATGACCAGGCAGCAGGGCCTTGTTTTGGTTTGACTAGCTTTAGCAAGTGTTGTCTCATAGAAAGGCATTAAAATTCTTGTATTTTCTTTTGTGCTGCTTGATTAGAGGGAAAAAAGCCCAGCCCTCATATGTAAAAGTTGGACACTGACTTTTTCTTCTTCTTCTTGAAAGAGAATCAGTCCTTTTTTTTTCCTGTGAGAATGTTGCAAGTCTTCAGAAAAAAAGGAAGTTGTCTTAAGTAATACTAAGTAGTAACTGTGTTCCAAAAATTAGTGTGGAAAACGGCTTTAAAATCTGAATTTTATTTTTTTTTTCAGCTGCCTCTGGTAGCTTCTCCTTTACACAAATTCTTGGCATCCACGGGTGTCAAGGAAGAGAATAAAAATTGAAATTCAGGTAAATTAAATTCTTTGTCTAAGGATCTGGACAGTGATGGAGGCAGAAACAGAATCCTAATCCCTGCAGTTATCTGCTGTCCAAAAGAGATTCTATGACCACATGATATTTATCATTGGTCATTCTTTTGCCTGGTTTCAAGAGAACTGTCCTCTACTCTCTAATCATTGCCATTTTCCTGGAACATCCGCTGAAAATCTCCATTTGAAATCCTGACTTGACTTTTTTTTCACCTGTCTAGTGAGTGATTCAGCCTAGTAGGATCTGGTTGTATGGTAATCTTCAAAAGAAGTTATTAATTGCATTGGCTGAGTAAATAAATGCTCTGTGTCAAATGCTTAAACTAAGATTGCACACAGAGCTCCATGTTCAGAGCCTAGCTGTGCTCTGCAACCTTATTAAAAATAATCTAAAGTTCTCCCTTTAGAACAGAAAAATCTCTTTGGATCCTGGACTATCTGTTAGGTAGGCACTAATTGACAACAAGATCAATGTGTGAGAGCCTGGACACTCCATGGAACCCACTCACTCTGGTAAAAATGAGGTTGTGAGATAGAAGTTATGAATCTGCCTTGATGGCAGACCCTTTGGATCAGAGATTTAGGAGAAGCCTGAAAAGTTACGGCCTTTCAAAATGTGATTTTCAAAGGAAATCTGTCACCAGTGCTCGCAAATACATTGAAGACTGTGACAAAGCACTTTTTGCTAGACTGAAGTTTTTTGATGGTCAGGGGAAGTAAACACCTAGTTTCTAAAACTGTCATCTATTTGTCACCATTCTCTAATAGGGGATTTTACTGGTAGGAGAAAGCAGACCTTTTGCTGAAGACTCCCTTCATGCCTCTGTTTCTCTAGCATCCTTCGGGAAAGATATTACCCTGATGGCTTTTGGACTGCATAAAGGAAAACAAAGTGCTGCAATAACTAAATGTCTTTGTGCATATCTTTTGAAGTGGGTTCATACAGTATTTTGCTTTCAGAGTGAATTCCCATACCAGTTTCCTGCTGGCAGATTTTCTTGTGATTAGAATTTGTTCTGTCCTCTAGAGATGCAATGTTTGTGATGTATCCCCATGGGGAATGCAAAAATACTTCATCAGAAAGGGGTCCTCGAGCAAAGATGTACCAGCTCTGAATGAGCTATATAATACAGTCACCAGACAGTTGCTTAGAATTACATTCTGTTTTCTCTTTGCTGTCTACCTCTTCTTAGAAAACAACAGCCTGAGTTCTAAACATTCCTTTGTGGGAGCCAGTTTTGTCATTTCTATTGGTAATGCAATTTGTCTAACCAAGGGAAAAAACAAAGACTTACGATTAAGGACCTTTAATTTCTATGCAGCAGCGTCTAGTCCTGTAACCTAACAAATGCTTCTCAGAATATTCTTTTCCAGAGAAAAACAAAACAAACACCCCCCAACTAAATCCCTCATGAGGGATTGCTGCTCTGTGAAGATGTAATTTTGAAGTGAGTTCATTGCAGAATCCCTGCTCTTTTTTTGCCTGATTCCGCTCATTGACTCAAGGTAGTAGTTGAATAGCAGGAATATGTGTTCAAATAGAGAGCAAATGTTTCATTTTTCTTTAGGGAGGCAACGAAATAAGGCACACGCTTTTATCCATCCTCAGGTTGGCTTGTTCAGCTCTCTAATCAGGTAGCTCTGAGTGATTTCTGCCACTAATGATTTGTTCAACCAACTGTATTAAAATGAAAAACTGTATTACAAATGCATAACCTGGATAGAAAATACAAATTTTATTTACTTTCAGGTCACATTGATTTCAATTTAGTCTGAAGATGTTGAGGGTTAGAGCGAGGTCAAGAGAGTATTTCTAAACGTTAATCATAAATCCTGGGAAATAATATTTCAATAAAAATTCATGCTGAAAGATGTTTATTTTGTAATTTTCTATTTATTATTAATGTTTAACTTTATGGAATCAAGTCAGGCACACAAACATCAGCAGGTAACTCCAGTGGCCAAGCTTGTAAGGTATGTAGAGAAGAAAATTAAAATAGTGAACTTCTCACAAACCAGACAGAGATTGAATGCCTATTTGTTCATGCTAAAATAATATGTTAAAATAAACTGAGAAAGGAAGCCAAGATAAAAAGTTTGTAAAATAATATTGCATTAACTCCGGGAAGATTACTATTCATCAAGTTTCTGAATACGTTTGCTTGATGATCCAGTCTAACCACTAGTATGGCTAGGGTAGTGCTAATTGACTCATGATAATTAATTTGTTCTTAAAGCATGAATAGTGCTCTGGGTGCTTAATAAACAATCCAGGTGGCTAGAAAACCAGAGTGCCTGCTGTGAGGAGGCTTATGGTCTAATTATCTAACAGTAATATGTTCTAGGATCACAGTACCAAAAAAGAACAATCTTTACAACACTCCATTTCAGTCTTTCTGTTTAGCGGCTCAGAAATGGTGAAGAGCTAACCCCTCTTTGTCAGATAGATATTGAAGAAATGATCAGATTCTTTCTGCATTCTTCAAGGCACCATTTGGGGAGTGACTAAGAGCACAGCTAGCCACCTTCTCTTGTAATATTTGTTGTAGTAAAATGGAGGAGGAATAGCAAATCTCTTTGTTGTTGGTGGAACATACCTGATAGTATAGGCATGGGATATGACAAATAGCTCTACGTTGAGTGAGGTGATGTGAGTGAGCTGAAAATGATGTAATCTTCTCAAAAGAAGTTTGGGATATGGAAGGTTTTCTATAAATTAAACATCTACAAGGCCTACATTTGAGAAACCAGAACCAAAACGAAAAAAGAACACAGAGATGTGAAATTTGGACCATTGCAATTTTGCATTCCAGCTAGGCGTTGCTGCACTGGCTTCAAAGTGCAACAGTCTACCAGTGGCTTGAGCACACATCTCAGTCTTATTTTTCCAATTTTAGTAGAAACAGAATATAAAATAATTTAATTATACCTTTAATATCTGAGTCTCAAGAGGGCAGCTCAGATTGATCAGCTGCACACATACTTCTGCATCTCTCCCAACTGCATCACGGACCACAGTCATGTTCACTCAGTGTCCATGTATTCAGGTTATATGGATACAGGTCATTACCAGGAGCAGAAGGTCAGGTTTGGAGTTATCTGTACCCTTTCTCTTACTGATCTAATGTAGCTGTGGTACCCTGGCTGTCATGCTCCCCCAGCTAATGATGGCTGGAAATACACTGTGACTCTTCTCCTGCTGCTGCTCCCTGAGATACCCAACACACTAATGCTGTACAAACAATCAAAAAAAAGTATCTTT
>WEKX01001164.1:6020-31503 GCA_013390025.1 Pitta sordida | reverse complement strand
TATACACACCTTAGCTGGGTTGGTAGACTCATATCAGGTACACCATCCATTACGCCCTTCTGAGAGGCTTTGGTGCCATCCCCTTCCCCCTTCGATCCTAGTTTAAAACCCTCTTGATGAGGCTTGCCAACTGGTTACCTAATACCCTTTTACCCTTATTAGACAAATGCATCCCACCTGAGTCTGGCAAGCTTTGATTAGTAAATATTTCCCTCAAAATGATTTAAATAAGTAGACTAATTAAACAAATCGGAATAATTATGCTACATGTCCTGCTTAAGAGCATTCTGCATTTGCGTTCTAAAGCTTTGTGTGGATTTAATTCACTGAGTATACACAAACATTTCTTTATTAAATTCTTGGAGATCTGATAGTCTCTTCACATGAAGTAGTGTTGTTTGTTGCTTTTGTCAGACATTTATATTTTTTGCAACATCTTTCAAGGCTGTTTAATATCTTTATACTCCTTTTCCACTGATTGATCTTGGGCAAAATGCAAGTGAATTTTTTTAGTTTTACTCAGTGCACGTGGAAATGATGGAAGGGGTTTTTTTTTAAACTGAATTATATGTTTATGCTACTTCCAGATTTTTCCTGAGGTATCAAGGTAACAGCATGTCTGTAGCAACAAGGAGAGCATCGTGTCTAGCTAAATAACAAACCAGGTGTTTTACTTTGGAGTGTATCTGAAAACAGGAGTGGTTCTATGTGGCAAAGCAACAGGCTTTCATTGTGGATATGATGATGTAGGTCATGTATGCCTAGGGAGCTGATTTCCCAGATTAGTTAGCTAGTTAGTCCAAAGAGATGGAAAGAATTGGCCGTTTTAATGAGTCTTGTAGACCTCCTAATACATTGTTCCGTGTGACTGCTTGTTATTCTCTTCTGATTTTTTTCAGTTCCCGTTAAATTATACTTCTTAAAATTTCTTTATTTCAGGGACTGGATGATTACAGGAGTGCATGGTAGAGATGAATTTCTTCATAGCTCAGATTCAGAGCTCATTGCTACAAATTCAGAGCAATGGGGCATGGTGGAAGGAGAAGAAGAGCCTTAGGTATTGTTTTGTGAGCCTGAACTCTAAAAGATATATTAAACTGGAGTTTATTCTGACAGAAAAGATGTTGAGGGCATTCTTCTCTACAGTAACATGCAAAAATAATAACTATATAGTGACATATAGAAAATTATATCACCAATATGCTGAGGGCTGGCAGGGTAGCACTGAAGTCCCCAAAGGATTCTCTTCTGTACATAGGTATGTGTTACGGGCATGGACCAACAGGCTTTGCTTGTTGCAGAGTGGTGCTTTCTCTGTTCTTGCTGCTATTATGTTTTACAGTACTGACCTACAGAAAGAGCTGGAAAACAAGCTGGTAGCTATTCAGTTTAGGATTGGAAAGACCTTTCTGACAGTTAAATTTCACTTTGCTGAGGCAATTTTCTGCACTCATTCCAAAACTCTGCTTGTGTGTATATGTATACGCATATGAAAGAGTGCTGGCATTTCTTTTGGGGAATCTCTGGTCAGTGGCCTGGGACAGGAGCAATCGCTGGGTGGTGCAGAAAGGAAAATCAAATATATTTTTCCTTGGCATTTATTGACTGGCAATTGCCTGAATTCTCAACAGTTACTGGGGAGTGCTTTTTTGATTTATAGTTTTTAATAGCTTCTGGACTAGACCTGGGTGAAAAACAATTCCTCCTAAAAGATTCTTTTCTTTAGCTGGTTTCAATGATATGAAATTATAGGGTATTGCTACATGTGTGCAATAGCTTCCTGTGGCTGGGTCTGATGGCACTGTTGTTTTATGAGATTAGTGTTTCCTCCTAGTAGATTGTGTTTTGTCAGTAATATTTAAGAATCTTTCCCCTGCAGGTCCCTCAGGCTACAAATAATACAAACTAGCTAAACTATATATATCTATGTGTGCATGCGAGTGTGTGTGTCTTTTTGTATTAATATTAGTAGCTGCATTGCATATTGTGTTATATATGATGCTTTAAAGGAAAGTAAAATGAAATGTAATTCCACAAACCATTTTTTTCTAAGCACAAAATCCAGATTTCTTCTTGACGCTGTGATTTAAATGATGCTGAATGCAACGTCTGCCTTTTGGAAGCAGTGTATTGTTGTGACCCGATTCACATTGGCTCTGTGATGCTGTCCAGAAAAAGTATCAAGATAAACCAGCCCAAAATAGTTTACAATCTCTCATTTAGAAATCTGATGTGCTTCATGCATGCAAGAATTACTACCGGCAAAAGCATTTATGGCTGGGTTAGAGTGTTTTGTCCTCTGGAAAAATTTTTATCTGATTGAAAACCTTCAGGCTGCTCACTTTCAGAAGTAAGCTATTCAAGACAGCTACATTTGCACATCTTGATTTGACATGGTTTTTAAAGAAGAGTTGGGTTTCAGATGAGGTAGCACGCCTTTCAAGGCTCTTTCTTGGTTGGGAGGATTTTGTTGAGGCAAGTGTGTGTAAACAAACCCTGATTTTGTTTACATGTTTTGTGGTAACATATTGTTCAGTCCTAGATTGACTACTAAATCATCAAAAATCAAATATTAAACATCCAATGAAAATGGTAAAAGCTGATGAAGTCTTGTGCAGGCTGGTAAGTATCGCAGAGGTCTCAAGTGGAACAGCATCTCCTCAAGGTTTCAGAGCCAAGTGACAGGGAGAACAGCATAGCTCAAGGGTAGGTCTAGCTGCAAGTGTCACCCACCACCTGGTCCAGACCTTGGACAGACCCAGACAGGGAAGAGGCATCATCTTCCTCCTCCTATTTTGCCCACAGTGACTAAATTTGTGCCCCGGAGTAATTCAAACCAGTGAGCTGGCTGGCAAGTAGGAGAGCTGGCACACAATCAACTCCCATAGTTTAACACATCTTAGGAGGCAAGCCATGAGGCACACCTTGAGCAAGTCTAACTCAATCCAAGTAATTTTTGTCTGTGATTTGTTTTGTTTTCTTTCTCCTTCCTACTCCAGGTGTGTACACTTTTCTTTCCAGCACCTTGAAATCTCTGGAAGAAAAAGACTATATTCATCGTGTCTTGGATAAAATCACAGACACTCTGATACACTTAATGGCTAAGTCAGGTCTTTCTCTGCAGCAGCAACACAGACGACTGGCTCAGCTCCTCCTCATCCTTTCTCACATCAGACACATGAGGTGAGAGTAAGCACCCAGTCAGCATCCCTGTGCTGGGCTTAGGCAAGGGAAGTGTCACAAATGCACATGCACACTTTTCCTTCACAGGTGGGAGTGCAAACTATGTGAAGAGCTGTTACCTAAATAAAAAAATAAATTACCCCCCCTTAAAATAAATAAATAAAAAAGCTTTCCATAAAGTTATGCAGAATATGTGTGCAAAACATTACGTTGGATTATGGTATTAAAGGAGTAAATATTTTCCCCGTTTTTTTCTTCTAGTTTTCATTTCCTCTGCTTCTTGTTTTGATAGTGCTGAAAGCTTTATGTGCATCTCACAATTATAGAATCATCAAATGGCCTGGGTTGGAAGGGACCTTAAAGACCATCTAGTTCCAACTCCCGTACCATAAGTAGGGACACCTTCTAGTTAGAACAGGTTGCTCAGAGCCCCATCCAACCTGTCCGTGAACATTTCAGGGATGGAGGATCCTCAACTTCTCTGGGCAACCTGTCCCTGGGCCTCACCACCCTCAGGAAAGAATTTCTTCTTATTGTCTAATCTAAATCTGTGCTTTTTCAGGTTTAAAGCCATTGCCCCTTGTCCTGTCCCATTCTAGCAGGTCTATGCCTACATTTTTCTCATACTGAGTTTGCCAGACCAGAACACAGGTGCTTTAAAAATACCACATAGAATGTACTAATGTAACAGTAGCCTAGCTCTGCAGACTTTAGTCTCCTGTAAGATTTAACAAAACTACCACTTATATGTAGCCACTTTTCACAAGTGTCTTGATTGCAAATCACTTTAGAAAAGAGATTAGGGTCATTATGTGCATTGAATGATGAGAATAAATGCAGAACCAATCTAGAGGACCATACCTTTTCCTAATAAAAGGTAAGGTGTCTGAGACACTGTTAGTAATTGCAGCAATGATTCTCCCAAGGGCAATTACCTCTTAAGGTAACTGCTCAGTGGCTGGGGTGTTAACATGATGTCTATACAAAGATATGCTATGTATTTTATTATTATGAAGGCATGGGAGATGTTGCTGCACAGATTCTGATTTTAATTATTTCAGCTAATAAAATTTAAATTAGAGTAAGCACCATGTCATAGCTACCAAAGCTGAAACATGCAGATTTTACTCCCTGGAATGATCTTCAGATCTTCAGAAAAAAGTTAATAATTTTATTTTTTTTTCCCTTCTAAGAAGATTTTGTACAATTAAGGAAATTTCAAATGCACAGTAAAGTTAATTGTTGTTTCATAGTTTTGTGAATGGATACTATTGCAAGTGAGCATTTGCTAATAAATTGGTAGACTGTATTTTCTAGGAAAGAAAACGGAATTTTTTTTTTTATTATGGGAAAATCACTTAGTCACAGAGGCTAAGTTAGGAATCCATGTGCTCTAGGCTACTTTAAAGGCAAAGAAGGGCAAATGAAATACCTTTGGAAGGCACTTGACCATGAACAGTCTTGAATGTTCTTTGATGGTGCCGCCTTCTGCTTAACTGTAGTGGGCCCATACAGCAAATGCACTGTAAAGTGAGCTGTTTTGTACAAGCCAGAATTTATATGAACCTAACAAATATTAGTAGTTGGTAGCTTTCCCTGCTCCCAGCATATTTAGGAAGTAACTTGTTTCTTTACAATCCATAGCAACAAAGGAATGGAACACCTTTACAATATGAAGTGTAAGAACGTAGTTCCACTCTATGATCTCTTGCTGGAGATGCTGGATGCTCACCGACTGCATGCCCCAGCAACCAGGAGTGCTGCACCAATGGAAGAGGAGAACCGGAGTCAACTGACAACTGCATCAGCTTCGTCTCATTCCTTGCAGTCTTTTTATGTAAACAGCAAAGAAGAGGAAAATATGCAGAATACAATATAAGCATATATGTATAACAGTAACAGAAATCCAGCAGCATACTACCTAGCTCATGCCTCATTTCATCCATAGTGACACCTTTGAAAACACTCCAATGATAACAGACACCTGCATTTTCCATTGAGTGTTTGTCAAGTGCTTGCCTAAATTGATTGCTTATCCTAAATGGAAGACATTTCATTGCTGTGGCCAGCCAGCCAGGATTGTCAGGCTAAACTGATTTAAAATTTGCAGTGTTTTTATTTAATTTTGCACATAAGTTTGATAAATCCTAATCTAAACCATATGTTCATTTTACTAGAACTTGATAGGCCATAATACCCATGCATATTAGTATCTTCATGAGTGGTAGCCTTTGTTGATATCCACCCAAAATCCTGAGTATGCTTAGTCCTTTCCTTGCCTGAAGCTCTGGCACAATTTAGTAGAGATTCTGGATGAGTTTTTAGGGGGTGTAAAGAGAAAGCTGGCTGGCATCTTACTATGCCATACTGAAACTGCACTGCTAGGGATTGCCTTGGTAGTTAAGATTGCTGCTGCTTTTCTTCTTACAGTAGAAAAGAACCTCTGTCTGAGAATTATATATTTTACCTTGCTGGCTTACATCACTGGACAACTCCATCTCAAGCTCATTCTGACCAAACTTTCAGGTACCCTTACCATATCCTTTAGATGAATTGCATTGCATGCATCCTATTTTGTCTAATCCTAGAAAGCTAAATTGTTCTGTTGCTCAATAGTGTGTATTTAGGGCAACACAGCAAACANCCCGCTGCCCCCCGCCCCAATCCTGTCCCCGTTGCTTGCGTGCCACTCGCGCCACCGCCCCGATCCTGTCCCTATCCCACTCGCTTGCGCTGCTGCTCGCCTCCCTGTCCTGCACCAGTCCCATCCTCGGCGATTGGCCCCCCTTGCCCCTGTGCTCGCCCGCCTCAGCGGAGCACAGCCAGATATCTGAAACAAGCCCCGCTGTCAGGACCCACCCTCCTCCAGACCCTATTAGGGGAGGGGGCGTGGCTATGGGCGTGGCGTACTCGACTATGTAGTGGGTTTGCTATCTTTGCGGATTTCATGACTCGTGTGAGGCGGACCAGACCCAACAGCCCGTGAGTAACAGGGGAACACTGTAACATAATTACTCTTGAATCAGACCAAATGATTACAAAAATCATCAGGTCTTTAAAAAAAGATCTTCACACATGTACAAGATCCAGCACGTTTTATTAAAAAATCTCCCCGTGTCCTGTGCTTTGTTGTGCTACAAAGCAAGGGGTGAGGATGCCAGTGTGAGACTGACACAGCAAGGTGGCATAGTCCATCCCACTCAGTAGGGTATGTCCTAGCTTGTGTGGGAGAGCTGGCATCACATTTAAAGCAGCAGACTTTGCCTTGCTTTGGCTTTCTTTGGCTATCATTGTGTCTTGCTTCGAAATCACTGTTCAGAGCCAGCTGACCTGTGACAGCAGAACTGGGCAATGAGCCTTAGACATGGTGAAGATTATTGGATTGCATGTCCAGGAAGATAAATATGTCATTCTCCATGCATGTTTGTAATTTATAAGGATATTCCTAAGGATTAATTTGATTCCTAAGACATACAGGAAATATACAAAAGGTCCAATGACCTCAAGAGTTTCAACAAGACATGAAGGAGAGAGAATGAAGAAATCGTATGATGTGCTATCCAAAGTAGGATTTGGTGCTCTTGTTTGACTGCCTCTATGGTAGAAAATTAAACATGTCAGGGAACATTGTTGGGTACTGGAATGTGATTATTACATATGCCAGGGATATTTTACTAGTCTAGTGATAAACTTTTCCTGTGCTATCTGCAGTTCTGGTTGACAGGTACAGTTTGGGAGTTAGCACGGAACAGACACTATTCCAATAGTGTGTTGGAAGCAACCACCCTACCAGTGAGGACATTTAATAGCATATGTGTAGACTGCTCCATAGCAACTGGCCACGATGCTGGAGAAAGGGTTCAGGGATGCTTCTTTCACTGCTATAGTTGAAACCTTTATGTTAGATTATGTTGATTGGAATATTCTGTAGTAACTAAATATAGGAAATTATGCAACTAATGCCGTACAGGAGTGCCTATGTCTATTTACACTCCCTGTCCCACAAGCAGAGTCTGTGTACAATGATATCAGGTTACACAGCACTTGTGAAGGCAGTAAGGCATAGGATGAGTTTGTGCTCCAAGTCAAGAATTCAATTCTTTAGTGAATGTACATAATGATGTCTGTAATAGTTTCATGTATATATCTGAGGATATCCACAGTTTGAAAGTCTAAAGCTAGATGTTACCTTAATTTGAGAAGATACCTTGAAAACTGTGCAAGCCTAAACATGTGATAGTCACTGTAAGTTAACAGGCCTTTTATTGATGCATATTATAGTGTCATTTTTCCCTGAATGTGCTGAAGGCTTTTTCTTTTTGTGTATTCAGTAAAGGCATGTGTGTGTGTGTGCGTGTGTGTGCGTGCATGTGTGCGTGCATGTGTGTGTGATACTAATTTGGTACCTAAGGGCTTTCGGAGGGCTCCTAAATGCCATGAAAGAAAATGGACATTTTGCTTTTATTTAGTAGCTGTTTTCCAAATGTGTTAGAAAAACCATGAATGCCTTGAAATGAGTGCAGACTAAGATCTGAATGGAGCACAGGAATCCCTGTAGTTAAATTTATGTGCTTACATGACCATAATTCACTTGTAGCCCCATGTGTGTTTTAGAGCTGCTCTTTGAATACTGTACGTGCAACTTGGTGTTCTCTGTGACAGAACACACAGATCATAAACTGGAAGGCAGACTGGTTTAAACAAACTTCCTTCCTACATCCCAAAACAGTTTATCACATTGATTCAACAGCAAATTTGTCCTAGAGTTAAAAAATGTAGTTCATGGAGAGCAAGTCACAACAGAGGGTCAGATTCTCATGGTACCTACATAGGTCATGTACCTATGTACTCTACAGATTTTCCCTGAGAAGCTGGAAGAGCATAATTTGAAGTGGCAGCAGGCAGAAGGGTATCATAATGTGTCTTGGAACATACACAATAATAATACCAGTTAGCTCGCAGTCTTAATTATGAATGCTTTCCTAGGCTCAGCCCTTGCAAGGAAGCAATTTAGGTTCAACCAGTCCTCTCATGTTTGTGGTGAAAATGGTGAAGGGCAATCTAGAAAAAATAAGAGTGATTCCCAGTAATACATTAATTTATCTTTGGGCAGTTTCAGGATCCATGCCATTAACTTGTTAATGAGGTTTTAATTGAAGCAGCACCTTAATGAATATAGTAACCTTCCCAGAGTTCTCTATAAAGATGATTGTCCACATATCAGACAGCTGAATGTAGCTATTCAATTGATTAAAGAAAGTCTATGATACAAAAATGGCAACTTTTTTGTCTGTAATTCTGAATTATCCTCTCATGTATGCAAACAATTGTGCCTGACATTTGGTAATTGTTATTTCACAAGATTATATTTTATGTGTGTGTGTATATATATATATATATACATATATACTTTATATTTGCAGCTGACAAACCAGTACTACCTGAATACCTGGTGCTGGATAATAAATAAAAATATATAGCATGTAAAAAAAAAAAAGAAGTTGAAAGACAACTTTTCAAGGCAGCTAATTATGCTTTTACCAAAACATTCATAGTGATGTCTCTTGACAGCTAAAGAAAGAATTATTTTGTAATGTTTATATATGGACTTTTTTAAAAAAACCAAAAACATCAAAAAACAAAAATCCCTCTAGAAACAGGTAAGGTAATACCAGCACAAACCAAACAGAAATAGACCAGATGAACTTGCTTTGCTTGAGAACATTGTTGTTACTGAATTATTACAAAAAGCTTTTGAGGCAGGAGAGGAGATAGGGAGATGTGTAGCACTTAGAGGTGTCTGAGTTTCCAGTAGGTGAAAGCTGCTCTGGTTTATAGTGGTTTGAGCCATGTCTCAATGTTGCAGACTTTGTCTCAGGTAAAACTCCCAGTTGGAGTAGTATGATTTGTATTGGGATAAAATAGTTTAATGAAAGTTTCTTGATGTGTGTTTGTGGTAAATTTACTATTACGTTTTAGTGACATCACTTGATGGTTTTCCTCCTTCTGTATACTGAGGGTTTTGATAATTTAAAAATATAGTTAAATAAATTATCTGAACTGAGCTCCCAGGGATATTGCAAGGACTGTCAGCAGGTCACTGGATATCAAATTGAAAAAAAGAAAACATAATCACCCTCCCAACAATCTCCTTCATCCACAACAGGTTTTATATTGGAGCCTCCAACTATTTCAAATGATGCTGACTAATTTCTTGAGAGTGTGCCAAATGTTTAAAAATAAGCGATCTACCGACAAGGTAAAAATCCTGCCTCACTAGAGGTTTAGTCTTATCACAGGCTTTGGTAAGAACACAGCAAGCCTCCCTTGTGTCTATCCTGCTTTAAAATTAGAGTGCAACTCAACCTACATCTAATGGGATTTTGCATATAAGGTTTTCTCAGCTGAACTTATGTGAAGTGCATTTCATTTGAATAAAGAGATGGCTGTTTTCAATGCTATCTACAACCGTGATATGGCTTTACAGCTAGAAATTCGACACATAATAAAAGGGGATATTAATGATGGCATTGTAATACAAACCAATCTTTCCTGTCACCTGCAACTATACTATAATCTCTAATGGATGTCAGAGTTTTAAATTAATATTTCCGTAATACTAATGCCCTATGCTTTCTACTCATAATTCCCTTTCATCCTTCAAATGTAGATAGCCTTATATTCTGAAAGTTGTTCTCAAAGTTATTGTTGCCCACAAAGGGTATTTGGTTTTGCACTGTGTTAAAGATAAAATTCTTTTGCATTCAAACGTGCCTAAAAAACAACAAAACAAAAAATAATACTAAAAAAATTGTATGCTGCCATTTTGCAAATTAGTATGTTCTGTAATCTTGTGTGCCTATAATTAGAAGTCTCTTTCTTCAGAAAGTGCCCATCTAAAAATGAAGGGCACTTCATTTTCTCGTGACTGCTGGTCACGAGACTTGCATTATCAAGACACTTTATGTATCACCTTATTATATGTACTATAAAACTAATGCTTTTTTGTGCACTATGTAGTCTGTCAATGGAAAGTCCTTTCTTTGGAATAGGCTCAGCTGCCATAATGTATTTGTTTAAGTATTCTGTTCTTTCACTGATGCATATGAAATTATTGATGTCTTTGTTTTGGTGAAGTATTTTTTCTTTGTTTTGCACCTAAAAAGTTCTAAAAAGGTCTAAATAAAAAAAATCTGGTAGTCTATCTGATTGGTGCAAGATTTTTATCAATGTATTTGATGTTGAAAATAAAGAATTAACCTGAACACTTTGTGTCATTAGTTATCTTTTGCATAGCTTTAAAAATATGCTTCTCTGCTGATTGTTTTCCAGTAGACAGCAAAATGGTACACTCTTTTACAGAAGCAGAGCATGTCTGTGCATCTAAGTGCAAGTGAAAACTATTGATTATTTTTTTCACTTTTCTGAAAAAGCATGAGTGGCCATACTTAGAGCAGACAATGTGTTCGGTCTAGTCTCTAGTATTCCAAATGACTCCAAGGAAGTCGCATAAGTACTTAGTATTTTATATGCCTTAATGTTCATACTGTTATGGTTGCCTTGTGAAATAGATTATGGTGGAAGAGACAAATTGTGAGAACCTAGCCCTCTGTATTTGGCTGCCACTTACCAAGAATTAGGTAGTATCATGGTAAATAGTACTTCTTTCCCAGATGAAGGCTAGTCCTCAGGGGAAGCTGTAAGACTAAGCTATAAGGAAGGGGATGAAAAGAAATGAAAGATACTTTTATTGGCGTAAAACCACATTGAACTTAACTCTATCCTGTAAAATACTCTCAAAATCATATTTGGGCTTTGCAAAGAATCAAACCAGCAATCTATAGCGTTTGCATAGACATCTAGGTATTTCAATATTTGTAGTACATAATCAATAATAGAATATACTCTTTATATTGATTTTTTCCCACCTATTTTCTGTGCCATACTGGTTTCACATAGCAAAATGTGCCTCATAGGTTCTTTTCTTATATGAATATATATGTAAAAGTTCTTTGGTTTTTATGGTTCACTGAACTTAAAAAGAAGAAAAAATACTATTATTACCTTAATTCTTAATTAGTATCTCAATGACGAAGACAAGACAGGCAGTGTACTTTGTCCATGTGAAACCTCACCCTATAGCTGTGTGTGTATGAAAGCAAATAGCCTATTCAGACTCCAAAAGAAAGTTAGGGGCTGTTTGGATTTGTAAGTGCTGAGTAGAACTGAACAATGCTTCCAGATCATAATGGTGTTGTGCAACATGCTTACATGACAAAGAGCTTGATTGAGAGTTGCTTCTTTGACCACAAAGGGTGGATCAGAAGAATAGGAACTAATTGCAGATGCACATGTGCTCATAATAATAAAATGATTTTCAATGCTGACTCAAAATATGACACTGTTTAATGGCTTTATATAATTTTTTAACCACAGGAACAAATGAGCGCTTACAGTTCATGGAGACATGAACTTGTGATTCATGGCTTAAGATGACAGCTGCCACATGTTACAGAACTCACAGACTTGATTGCAAAAAGCAGCTAGATAGCAAAATACGCCTGCAAAATCAAAAACCTCACCTCACTCTGAGTTAAAACCTGAAGAGCTAAAGTCTCGATGTATTTATCAGCAAAAATTATGACAACTGGAATAAGCAAAAGATTGAACATTACCTGAGATTAGGCATTCTTTTGCCCATCTCTTTCTGGAGTACAATGAGAGCACACAGTATGACACTGCAGTGACCTGGGAATGCACCACTGGAGACTGTCTATCCCAATTCCTGACTCAGAGCTGGGTCACCTAGACAATTGCTCAGGGCTATGTCCTGTTAACTGTTGAATAGCCACAAAAGGAGACCCTACTACTTCTCTGGACACCCTTTTTCAGGGTTTGACCATTATCACATTAAAAAATGTTTTTGCTGTGGTCAGATGGAGTTTCATGTAGTTTAATTCATGCCCATTGCCTTTTGCCCTGTCAGTGGGCACAACTGAAAAGAGTCTGTCTTCTTCATGTTCTCCCATGATGTCTCCTGTGGTGGGAGAAAGTGGATGAGATGTCACCTTGCTCAGACACCCAGAAGAGGAACTCACCATTCTCTCGGTGGAATGGTCTACCCAGGGAGGTGGTGGAGTCGCCACCTCTGGAGGTGTTTAAGAAAAGACTGGAGGAGAAACTCAGTGACATGGCCTAGATGATGGGAGGCTTGGATGGAAGGAGTGTGGTGCCCATGGTTCCACGCTTGTGGGTTCGATCCCTGCGTGGGCATTTGCTTGGGAGTTGGACTAGATGATCCTTGTGGGTGCCTTCCAACTCAGAATAACCTGTGAATCTGTGAACCTGTGAACCAGGAAAATGGCCTCTGTAGCCTGGCACTGGGCAATTTTCATAGCCAGGAGCCATCTGGGACACCAACTTCATTCTCAACTTCTTATGCCTGTTGGCAGAAGTAATGTGCAAAATGAGGAAGCAAGGATATGCCTTTCTATTTCACTACAGAGCTCTTGCAGCTAAAATTCTTGGTGCACCTCTACAGGGTCCTACACTTGTCCCTCACTACATAAACACCACCTTCCAGAACAGCTGCCTACTCCTGTGAGGAAGCCCATACACACAGACGCACAGCTGTATGCACTGGGGTCCCCCACACCCTTCCCTTCTCTCTTTCCTGACATGTAAGTGATGCTTCTCTTGTTCCAGCATATTTTACTCTATTTAACTTATTAGAAAGCTATGGCATAGTTGAGGCATTGTCAAATAACATATTTAACTGCTTTTCTTTTCTGTTAGTTAAAACAATTCTGTTGTGCAATGACAACAGCTTCTGCATGGGCTGTAACTTAAGTCTCACTGCTAAAAACTTTTGGTCATGCTTATTCCTCAAAATTAAATGATGGATTTAAAAAAATTTCTTCCCCATCCAGATACTGCAACATTAAAAGCTCCACGAAGCAGATGTTTCTTATGCTGGAGAATTCTTACATCTCTCTCCTCTGCATTACACTGCTTGTCTCCACCACCCACGCAGTGCAGAGGAGAGGAAAATCCAAACATGTAAAATAGCACTCATCAGTGTGCTCACAGGAAAAGAATGCCCATGAAGGGCACTACATATGCGTTTTTTCTTATGCTCAGTCAGGGTCCAATTACTAACATTCACCATGGCATCCTGCAGACACAGAAACTCAAGTAAAAAGTGGACATGAAGCCTTCAGGAAAATTGACCATCAAAATAATAACATTTGGCACTTATCTCAGCAGGAGCAAGGATAACTAGCTCTCATGTCCCTTTAAGATCCGTATGCTGCAGTATTTAGGTGTCATTCTGCTAATGCCTTCATTTCTACAGGCATAGAGGTAATGTAAAATTTATCTCCCGCTGTTTTCCATTCCTATACTTTTGTGCACAACTTTTGCCATTTTAAACAGATGAGAAATGTGCATGTGAGGAAAGGCTGTGGTTTCAGGCATTTTTTAGCCAGATTTTGCAAGACGTTTGGGACTGTAAGATATTTAGCTCCTCTACACATAAAGACTAAATTCTACTCTCTAAGACATCAAGATTTGCTTCTTGTCAGATTCTGTTTTATTTTTCACTCACCTGTTTAGAATTTGCGTCATCCATGGAAAGAGGAACAAGTATGCTATACTCTACAGATAAGCAAAAAGTGCTGCCCATTTTGCAGTGAGTCATGTTAGGGTACATAAGACCTTGAAACTTTAGATATTCATATAAAAGTGGGAAAGTTTGAATTCCAGTCTACCCTTGCAGGATTATTTTTTGCTTATATTAAATCTGACAATAGGAAAAGAAACTACAGCTTAAAAATGTCTATCTGTGTATCTGTGTATCCATCTCTTTCTCTCTCTCTCTCAACCACAATGCTACAGCATCACACTTTCTTCCAGTACTTTTTTCTCCCCTTGGTCTGCATACCTGCCTGCACAATGTTTTAGGTTTAGCAAAGGGGTCAAAATTGCAAACGTTTTAACATGCAGCCCAATGGTCAGCTCAGCCTCACATACAATGTTTGAATTGTTTATAAAGAGGATACGACAAACATGAATGTCCTACTTCTTGGAAAGCCTTGTGAATACTTCCATCAAAATGTGGACTCTTTACGTGGAAGCTTTACTTCCAGCTGTTGTGTTTTTTTTAAACATTCCTTCTAAAAACAATGGAATGGAAAAACCACAATTACAACATCGAAAATAGCAGTCTCCCAAGAATTACAACATGCCTGAAAATGCAAAGAGCCTGACCTGAATAACCTCTGCACAAACTACATCCACATCTGCATGATCCCTGACCAGAAGAGCTCTTTTGTGCACCTCTCCCCCCACCAAGAACACCTCTGATACAAGAACCTGACAATATTTTCCTAAAGGATCTTCTATCTTCCAAAAAAAAAATGTGCCAGTGTGGCGGCAGGTTCAGACCTCACTGTGGTGAAATCCATTTGCCATGTGTCAGGTCTTTACATAGATTCTTAGAAAACAAAGAAGTTTTGACCAGTTCATTTGTGGAATGATATATTAAGAGGCACCATACAACACACATTACAGCTTTCAGTCCCTATCTGCTTTTAGAGCAATCATTTAACATAATTCAGATTTCTATCATTTAACTAGGCCTTAGTCTATGACAAATCTTCAGTGCTTCAGCTAGGAGTTATTGATTTCCTTTTATGTTGTTTCAGAGATTTTTATCTATGGCTTTCTGGGAAGACACATCAATTCTCTAAATCATTCGTATTTATTTATTTATTGAGAAGTATTATTAGAACATACACAGAATCACACACAGAATATTATGAGTTGGAAGGGACCCACAAGGATCATCTAGTCCAACTCACCAGCTAACACCAGTACAGAGACCGAACGCACATCCCAGAGTGGTAACACAAACCTAGTTCCCTCACAGTCTAGCAGGCCACTCCAGGCCAGAAGGGACCCAGGATCATCCAGCCCTACACCCCCCAGCTAGACCATGTCACTAAGCTCCTCATCGAGTCTTCTCTTAAACACCTCCAGGGACGGTGACTNTTGTTAAACCTCATACTGTTGGAGCCTGCCCATCTCTCCAGCCTGTCCAGGTCCCTCTGGAGGGCCCTCCTACCCTCTGGCAGTTCAACATTTGCCCCCAGCTTGGTATCATCTGCAAACTTGCTGATGATGGATTCAATTCCCTCATCCATATCATCAATAAAGATGTTGAACAGTACTGGGCCTAACACTGACCCCTGTGTGACTCTGCTGGTGACTGGCCGCCAGTCAGATGTTGCACCGTTCACCAATGTTCTTACTATTATTAAAACAAGCATAACTTCTCCCAAATATAGGTTTGACATCCATGTCCCTCTAGGTCTAATTATGGCCAAATACTGTAACAACAACAGAATTCATCTGGCTGTAGTGCATTTCACAACATGCTGCCATACCTAGATTTTTCTGTTATGCAGGGAATTCTGTGCCTGTAACACACACAAGCCAGAAGACAAATGACCCCCTCTTTCCACCCCTCCCTTTCTCAGCTCA
Source organism: Pitta sordida (assembly GCA_013390025.1). Classification (NCBI taxonomy): domain Eukaryota; kingdom Metazoa; phylum Chordata; class Aves; order Passeriformes; family Pittidae; genus Pitta; species Pitta sordida. The sequence continues at coordinate 15,777 of WEKX01001164.1, read as the reverse complement.
GGAAAACACTGTTTGAGATGAATTCTGCATTTGACAGCTGAAAGAGTTGAACAATTTTATAGCCAGACCAGCCAGCTTAAACAAACCTCACTATGGCATTTTCTGCTCTCTTCCTTTCCATAATCCACCAAACAAATATTTAAACACCAAATAAAATATGGGAGGTGCAAAAAAGTGAGAAGATCAACGGTCTCTTGCTTAAGAATCTGCATTTCTTCTCCTTGACTGTGCTCTTATTTCCCAGAATCCCTCTACAGTTGCTGCATCCTGATAGCATCTGTAGTTTGAAGGGTGTGACCAAGCAGTTCCTGTTATGCCTTTGAACACATGCACACACACAGATGCACATGATAATGAAGAGCATGTTGAGAGATGCTATCAGATGTAAACAGAATTCTCAACCACAAATAGCACAAGACCGAGGGCCAGGGATGACTGCTTATAAGACAATTCTAGTAGCTTTGTTCTTGGTCAATAACCAGCTGCAGGAAAAACTTCCAAGGAAGGAGAAGGCAATGCTGCAAGTGTTCACACCATTTACAGCAAAGCTGGAAAGGTGGCAAACCAGTGGTGAGAAACTATCAATCTGTTGCAGAAAGAAGTTATTATCACTGCTGGAACAGGGCGAGGGACAGGTAATGGGTATCATCACACTCATAGCTGTGAGGAATAAGTACACACTAATTCTGTCAACTTCAGATCATTTATATTCCTACCAGTGGCAGATGTCTCTAAATATCACTTTGCAGCCTGCCTTCAGATTTTGTAAAGCATGATCCACAAATGAAGCTCCACAAAGATGCAGTAAATTCAAGGCAAATTGTGCTCACTATTTTTCACCATGTTATCAATAATGAGAGAGTGTTTTGATATTACTGCAGTCTGGAGTCACTGATCAATCAGTTTCCATTATGCCTTTAAACATCCACTAAGTAGGAGGTGACTGTAGGCCAGTAAGCAAGGTTCAGAGCTGCAAGTTGTGTCAAGATGCTGAGATAATTATACCTCTACAAAAGCTACAGCCATTATCTAGTTGAAAATATAAAAAAATGATTACATCTCCCAAGATGCAGAGTCTACTTTCCCTATGCTTGAACACATGCCTTCACTACAGACCCAGATTTAGGCAGCTCCTGCGCTGCCTTTCCTCATGTCTTGCAGCCAGGACTCAAGACACTCATGTTTGCAAAGCCCAAGTAGTTGATATGTTTCAGAAAGAGGTTAGATGTGGGGTTGTAGGCTTAACAAAGAGACAGGACATCTAGACAGGGCAGCTTAGACACTAACGTGAGGATTTCTTTTTTAAAAGTTTCAGCATCTGAACGAGAAAGAGTTAGGCAGCTTCACATGATCAGGATGAGAAAGATGCCCAGGCTGCAAAGCTGGCTACTGTCACTGGCTCCAATGCTTGACAGCTTTCTGAGTATGTTTTTTTGCCTCCTTCAGTTGTTCCATTTACCCTGGTTCATGCTGTAGCAATAAATGCATAAGTTGACGTTGCACTCGGATTTGCAACTAAAGCTAGACTTCCAAGTAATGGTGCTCTTGGACCTTGCCTGCCCATGTTTCCCCCTTGACTTCTTTGTGTCAGTTTTTAGGGCCAAGATCTAGTTCTGCAGAATCACATTTCAAGTTACATTGGAACTGATTCACACCCAGAAAATTCCTTTTGGAGGAGACTATTGTTCAAACCACTTTAACTGGTCCAATATTGATTCTGAGTTCAGATTGAAAATACCAAAAGTAAGAACTCAAAACTGGCAATCAAGGGATCCTCTAATCTGCTGCTAGAAACTGTCCCTTGAGACATCAGCTTACAGATTGATACCCTGTCCTTGAAGGTATGGGAAATTTAGGATTTACAAACAGGCATTTTTCCTGTCTACGACATTTCTCTAATGTGTATCTGTCACTATCTATGACTACCTTATTCACAGGCATTGCAGAGTTTGCTTTTTACTGGGAAGACTGCTTTGTGTTAGCAGATCCCTCAGGGTCAAGAAAAGTTCTCTGCATCTAATTTGTCTTTCAAATAGTCAGTACACTGATAGTCATCTCTATGACTACAGCTCAGAGCTTTAAACTATGAACACAAAATGCTTTGCTTTGAAACATCTGAGAGGAAGCAAGGCATAGCAGGTGCACTCTGACCACTGGTTCATCAGCGAGGCACAGGTGAGACTGCATGTAGGCCCTGCAGGTAATCATCACCCCCAAATACGCTGAATTTGAAAGGGCTGCTGACACTTGATGGTGTGCCCTTTCAAAATCTTTACTTCCTTTAATTATCAACATTTCTTTTCCAATTTAGCCCTAATTCTATTAAAGGAATTAATTATGAAAAGTTCCTGTGGTTTGACATAACTATTTAAACAGCTTAACCCTTACTGTTCTGGAGGGTTTCACTTCATCTTTTCAAGAGGTGAGAGAAAATAAAAGGACATTACTATCATGAACAAGATTGAAGAATTGTTGCACACTCCCCTCTCTCCATGTCATTTTAGTGACTACTCCCCCAAACGTCCCTCAGAGCTTAAACATACAAATTATGATTTTCTTCTGCAGAACACAGGCGATTTCTCCTTATGGGTTGAAGAAGTAGGGAGGCATTCAAGCAATCAAGGGAAGCAGGGGCTACAGAGTGGCAAAACAGCTAGCAAATTTCAGGTTGCAATTCAGTGTGTCAGGTGCTACCCAGTAAATTTTTGATAAAGTACCTGATATAATTCCAACTAACCTCTCTTCCTTGTATTCTCCTCTTCCTCCTAACTAACTCCTTTAAAGCTTTCCTGCCTCTTTGTCAGTTTTTACATAGTACTATAAGAGATGAACACAGGCCTCACCAGTGACTTTTTGCCTGATTCCTTCAACAGACTGTTATTCTGTAAGTTTATACTCACAGCTACCTACTGCATTTTAGATAACACCTGCTTCAAGGAGAACACAGGTTCACAGTTTATTCTGAGTTGGAAGGGACCCACAGGATCATCTAGTCCAACTCCCAAGTGAACGCCCACCCAGGGATTGAACCCACAAGTGTGGAACCACGGGCACCATGCTCCATCCATCCAAGCATCCCACCATGCCGCTGAGCTCCTCATCCAGTCTTCTCTTAAACACCTCCAGGGATGGCGACTCCACCACCTCTCTGGGCAGACCATGCCACTGAGAGATCACTCTCTCTGGGAAAAACCTCTTCCTAACATCCAGCCTAAACCTCCCCTGGCATAGCTTAAGGCCATGTCCTCTTGTTCTGGTGCTGGCAGCCTGAGAGAAGAGATTCACACCCACCTGACTACAACCTCCCTTCAGGTAGTTGTAAACAGCAATGAGGTCAGCTCTGAGCCTCCTCTTCTCCAGGTTGAATAATCCCAAATCCTGCACTCGCTCTCCATAGGGCTTGTTCTCCAGTCCTTTCACCATCCTTGTCACCCTTCTCTGGACCCTTTCAAGCAGTTCAACATCCTTCTTAAACTGGGGAGCCCAGAACTGGACACAGTACTCAAGATGTGGTCTGACCAGTGCTGAGTATAGGGGAAGAGTAACTTCCCTAGTCCGACTGACCACACTTTTCCTAATACAGGCCAGGGTGCCATTAGCCCTCTTAGTAATAGCTGGCTGGAAAATTGGAGACAGAGTCAGGTTGAGATCCTTATTTCTCCCTAAACTAGTCTTTTTATGCTTTACAGTGTTTTCTTTTAAAACAAAAATATTTCTCAACAGCAAATTAACCACCAAACCCAGGGACTGGCTGGTGAAAGGATGTCTAAAACACACACAGACCTCAACTAACAGGTGTAGCAAACTACTGAATTATTCACATGGGTGTAGTGATTACCACTGATTGAGTTATGTCATCAAAGAGAACAGTATCAGAAAAGAGAGGAGGATCAGTTTTATGTAATATATCAGGCCTCTCGCAAGTAACAACCCATCCTTGTAGCTTAAATACATGTTCCTTATCTCTGTCTACTCTGAATCAATGATTATGGATACTAATCTAGCCTAGCATAACTTCTGAACAGCAATGCAGGAAACTCAGCCTTAAAAGGGACACATATTTTTGTGAGTTCAGACTTTGGTTAAGACAATGAAGATATTTCATGGATGTATAAAACCCTTTCCATTAGAATTTTAATGTTATGATTATTAACATTAAAAGGAAGCTTTATTTTGGTTCTTCCAAATGCTGGAGTTCAGTTTGTGGTACTGTACCTGTGACCACGTTCTCTTCAGAAAAGCTCAAATTATGACATCCCAGAAAAGTAATTCTACATAACAGGAATTAATGTGCTTGTATTTTCTTCTGGTTTTTTTCTTTTTTTTTTTTTTTTTTCTGTTATGCAAGCCAATATATTCTAAGTAAGAACATTTAACTCAGAAATCCACATTTTCATCGCCTCAACCCCCCCAAACTTACCAAAGAGCAGTAACTCAGCCATGCTCTATGTTTTTTCATCATGGAAACGAATCTTGTTTGGGCTGAGTTCTGACTGATAAGCTGGGCAAAGTGCCACTGTGCAGACTGCAAATTTTCTTGCAGTATTTTTGGAAAATTTATGAGATTTCAATTTGTTCTGTTTTTCTACTGTTGGTGCTTATGTTTTGGGCATATTCCACTAGACGAACTATGGGCAAAACATACACATCTACCTTGGTATTAAGCTGCTATGGAGAATATTAGGAAATTTCAAGTATACCCACAGGAAAAAATCTGCTTCAGTGTGGCCTGGTACAACTTCAATTCCCAAAGGTTGCACGTGAGCGTGTACAGATAGACACAGAGAAGCAACACATGGGCAAGATGTACCTCAAAAACCAGCTTGAAAAACAAGAAAAACATGAAATGATGAATCATTAATTCAAAATATGGGCAGCTTTCAATACTAGCACAACTTCTGATGTGATCCTCTTCCGTGTATTCCATCCTTTGTCAGGTTTTCCAGATTTTCTCATTCAAACATATACCTGATATCATAAATTTGTTACAGCAATTTTAATTCTTTTTAGAAGTGCAGTATATGTATATTTTCTATTTGTTTTTTTTTTTATACCATAATATCTCATTCTAAACTTAGAGGTTTCCATAGTAGTCATTAAAAAGCACATAGACAAAATATTTTATGATATCTATAATAAATGCAAAGAAATCAATACAAACAAAACTTGGCTTAGCAAACTGTACATACATAAATATGTTCTTTGTTTTTCAACTTGACATTCAACATTTTTCCTCATAAAAACTTTTATGATCTTATTTATTACATCCATTTTTTTAAACCTTAAAAAAGTGCTTCTCAGATTTACACCTTGTGCATCCAAAGCAAAAGTTCACCATGCCTGAAACAGAAATCATAGGAAATAATACATTGCAATACAAGATTCTTTAAAATTGTGTGTTACAAATGCTCTAAAATGTCTTTAGCATTGGTTATTTTGCATACTGTAGATACTGAGAGGTTATTTAACAAAGACTGGCTAAGGGCAGCACACAGGAAAGGATCTACAGTATCAAGTCCTTGGCTATGCATAGTACAGGGCAATGACCTGGATATAAAGTGGCTAAAAGATTCCAAATTCTGTATTCCGTACAGAAGGACATTTCCCTCTCACAGGTCACATCCTTCTTAGTACCCAGATTGCAAGTATTGAAATGATGCTACTCAGGTAATATGTTGTGCAGTTTGATACTGATACACAGATGAGTAACCAGCTGAGTGCCAGCAGAGAAAGATAGGGGCACAGCGGTGGGTGGCTACAGATAGTAAAGCTGCCACCCTGAATCCTGTAACCCTTTAAAACCTCCTTGCCTCTGAGCTAGCACCCCAGCAAGTTCTCCTGCTGTCTCACAGCGCTCCTTCATAATGGAGGAGGACCATTCATGTATTTTAGCATGGGGTGGAAAGAGCGGGCAAAGTTGTTTGCCATAGCACAGCTGTAGTCCTCCTCGGTCATTGGCACCAGGCAAGCCAGCCCAATCATGAGCAGCAAGAGGAGCTGAAGTGGCAGAGCAGCTCTGAGGACTCTGAGGAAGAAGGATGGGCACCACCATGCTGGCCCAGCCTCAGAAGGGGAGGAATCTGAGCCACCTCTTGTGAACCTGAGAAAAGAAGATGGAGAGGTGAATACACTAAAATACTACTGCAGTAGCAGTAGAGGTTGCCCTTGAACCCTCAAACCTCCCCTGAAGGCTGGTTTACAAAATTTGTACAGATTTTGATTGACAAGTGCAGAGGTATTTTTCACATGCTATTTCCCTAAAACTCTTCAGAGACCCCATATTTCTCAGCTGTGTGGGAAAAGACAAAATGATCACAATAGCAGGGGCTTTGTGACCCCACAGCTCCTTCATCAATTATAGGGAAGACTCTGCACTTAAAGCTTTTTACTACAGAGAAGGGGAAAATAAAAGGTGGGCAATACCATATGTGTTCAGTGCATGGTGTTTAAAAAGAAAGCCTTTTCATTTAAAATGGTAGTTGCATTTGGTTTGCAGAAATTTCTTCATTTGTTTATGTATATCATATCCACCATAGCATAATGCACTGAGATTTAGTTACACCAATCTTCAGCCAATTTATACTCCAATATTCAGGTAATGGGCATTAATTCTCTACAAAGTACATTGCATTTTGAATCTTGCACAGAATCAGCAGTTATATCCTCAACTGACTTGACACTATCAGCTTCCACATGATTTTCTCCCTTGTGTCAAAGGATCTGACGTGAAATAGCACGTACCTATCAAACATCTATGAGACAAGACAGATTTAACACAAATATTTCCAAAGGGGCACTTCAAATTAAGCAAAAAAATGCAATCTATTATTTTAATGAAAGATAAAGATATAAATTTCACATTTTTCTTTTTGGCTGAAACTGTGAAGAACTCTAATACACAGATGACAGATTTTGAGATCAGTGAATCACTGAAAAGAGTGAATATGAAAAAGAAAATCTTATGGTCTCAGTGTGCATGGGGAAGAACTGCATTTTAGCACTACCCAGAAGTGGAAGAACTCAGAGCCTTCAAGTAACATGCTTCAAGAACTCTTCTTTTAAGATATTCATTATGTCATGAATTTTGTCTTAAAGCTGTGTTGCTATAAAACATTCACATGGTTGCTATGATTATGAGGCCTCAGACAATCTACAGTTTTCATAGAGTTCAAGATAAAAATGCTCATAAGGAGGTGTGGGAGATCAGGCTTGTTGTCTAAGGTCAAATTCTTCCCAGTAAAGCAAGTAGGGGGTGATGGTTCCTTAGCATTTCCTTGCCTTCCCCTTGTTCTTTTGATCCTGTCTCTCAGATAAATCTGAATCTGTGTGAGGAAGCACCCAAAAATGGAAATATCCTCTTCAAAACAATATCAAGCTTAGCAGGGATCCCCTTCACACATACTTGGGAAAGAATCATTTCTGTGCTTGAGATTATTTCTATTTTCTTGTTCATATGTGTCTAGTACCCCAGAATGAAGACTTCAATAAAGGCAAACAGATTTGGTAAAGTTCAGATGACCAGCAGATAAACACTCAGGTATGCTACATTATTAACTTGAACTAAATAGTCCAGGAAGCAGTGATGATCAAAACATCAGATATCATGCTGTTTGAATCCACACTATTGTAGCCCAGATGGAAAGATGTTTATTGCATAACGTAAGATCACATATTATAAAGAATATATTGAAAGGATATGACACATTTAACAGTATCAGAGCATTCCATATTAAAGTTCAATTAGATCAGGACTTCTACTGTGAGAATGCCAAGACAGAAAGTTAATGGACTGAGATAGGAACAAAAGGAACAAGGAGTGCTTAATTACCTTCCAAGCATTTGATTGCACAGTCTACCTATTTACAAGGCTATCATTCTGTAAGTATTGCTAATCCCAGTAAAAAAAAAGGCCACATTTCTGCAGTTGGTAACTGCTGCTTGACAATGAGCAAAATCTCAATTTTCATCATTCCCTCAGAGTTATTCTGGGGCAACAGTGGGTGTCAGAAAGGGAATTTCCAAAAAGTAGAATCAAAAAGAGGCAGACAAAGTTAGCACTAATTTTTCTTCTCTTTCTCTTATGACTTTGGTAGCACAATCCAGTCCTTTTTACCTTTCGTTTTACTAAAAAACAGAAGCTAGAATGCTACACATAAGCTGTCTTGCTGACCTCAACAAGGAACAAACTTTCTTTCAAAAATTAAAACAATTCATGGCAAACCACATTTTTTGCAGTGAAGTAGGGTATTGAAGAACAACAGTGCATGGAATAAATTAAACATGCAACTAATGAAACATTATGAAAACATCTTTAGAGGGGGAGTTATAAAAAGTCTGAGTGCTGTACTGCCCATGTTTATTGCAGGTACGCCTCTGCAATCTACATAATTGGCTGAAAAATGGAATGGCTCACATTGGAGTGTTTAATGGATTTGGTAAGGAGAGATGGTTAAAAATATACATTGTTAATAAAAAAGGCTCGCTATTCTTAAGGACCAGAACTCCTATTTAGTCTAGCAGGAGAAGGGAAAGCTGAAGTACTGTATAGCACTTTGGAGAACAATGTAATGTCTTTTCTTTGAGCTTCCTCTTCAACCATCTCCTGACTGCTCTCCCATTTGTCACACTGTGAAGAGGGAAGGAAGTAAGACCATCTGCTACTCACTCTGCGCATAATTCCTATTAAGTAGGTAAAAGAGGGAGGCACAGCTGCAGACGTGGCCAGCAGTAACCTTCTTCATGTCAAGAAATCTCATATAGTATTAACTTAAGTGCAAGCAATAAATAGTTGCTTTTACTTTGGGATTTTGTAAGGTCAGTGATATCGGAGCTCTTTTCTAAGCATTTCAAGAGAGGAAAAGCTAATTTATCAGGCTATAGATAGGATGGTCAGAGTGAACTTTTAATTTCAGCTCAGAAGAGAACCTTTGTTTAAAGATTATTGATTTTTTTTCCCCCAAGGAATATATGGTTGAAGTAAACTATCTGTACTGCAGTAAGGATATGAAAGATTTTCAAAAACATATTTATCATTCAAGTGAAGCTGATAGGAACAAATAAAGTGAATTAAATTGCAAGTGACTAATGGAATGCAGACAACAGGCTTACATTGAAAGAGGCACCACTGGTCTAGTAGGATGTTATTACTGGAGTTAATCAAGAGTGAGTCTTAATTTAATATCTTTATAAAAAGACTACTGCACAAAATATACGGGCAGTAAATTTCATCTGTATGATGACAGACACTGAAGGTCTTTGCAAATGCCAAATAGGATTGGACTCTTCAACAGAAAAAAAGTAGGTGAATCCAATAGATTTAAGAAGTAGCTCAAGGAATTTAAGATCACAGAATCACAGAATCACAGAATATTATGAGTTGGAAGGGACCCACAAGGATCATCTAGTCCAACTCACCATCTAGCACCCGTGAGGAGACCGAGAGCACATCGCAGAGCATAACACCAACCTAGATCCCTCACAGTCTAGCAGGCCACTCCGAGCCGGAAGGGGCCCAACGTCATCCAGCCCTACACCTCCCTGCTAGACCATGTCACTAAGCTCCTCGTCCAGTCTTCTCTTAAACACCTCCAGGGATGGTGACTCCACCACCTCCCTGGGCAGCCCATTCCAATACGCGATTACTCTCTCTGTGAAAAACCGCTTCCTAATGTTAAGATTGAACCTCCCCTGGCGTAGCTTGAGGCCGTGCCCTCTCGTTCTGGTGTCGTCAGAAGAGATCCACACCCATCTGGCTGCA